>APFE030800837.1:53617-81849 GCA_000404065.3 Pinus taeda
ACACAAAACACAAAACCCAACACGGACATGCAAAGAAAAACGAAATTTATGGCTCGAAGTTTTTTTTCCCTAAAAAACAAATATTTAAAAAAAAATTGAACCGTGTGGCTTAAAGTTAGCTTTACCGATAAACTAAATATTTTTCTCAATGTTTCTGATTTTCCGAGATCACACTAAGGTGCAGGGAAAAGAGCATACGCATGAGAAAAATTCTTCCTTTCTGTTTCTGATTTGCCCAGATCGCACAGATTCGCAGGGCAAAGAGCAGCATACGCAGAAATGAAAGGTATAGATCCGGTTAAAAAAAACTAAATAAACCGAAACCGAAATAAGCAGAGAGAAAATAACAGTAAACTGCAAATAAAGACTGTATACCTCAAGATCTTAAAAATGACGCAGATAGGGCTACCGGAAACCTTTTCGCGTGAAACGAAAGGGGTTCCTCATTGGAACAGATGCTCCAAACACAACAGAGTAGTCCTCTCGGCCCGAAAGTAGTCAGAAACAGTAGATCTAGGAAACGACAGCCGCATGCAGTTCTACCGACTTCAGATTTGGATCACCAACTGACGCGGCCCTCAAATAGCTCTGATACCATGTAGGAATTTACAGGGTAAGTTCCTCAGACAGAACACCAGAAGGACACTGCTCACAAACAGATCACAGATCAATACACCAATATTTTGACGTGGTTAAAACCCTCAGAGAGGGAAACAGTCCACGGCCTGCGCCAAGGTGGCTACTACAGGCAATTTATTAATAAAAGAATGAAAATTTACATAAGCTTCTCTCATGCACGGTTAACCTACAAATGACCCTCCATGCGGTTTAAATAGAATTCATGGACCAATCGGGTGTCAAGCCACGGATCAAGTGTCGGTAATACCGAGGAGAGAATGAACCGTCGGATCACTACATATCGTGACCGTCAGATTGTAAGTTACAAATGTACATAGTAAAGAAACACACTTTACCTAACTCTATACTAGACCAAGTTATACTTAACTATTCCTACGTGTCGGAATATCCTAACAGTGGGGTGAATTAAATGTGTAAATGATGAAATGCAATTATCTAAAGCAAAGAATAATATATCCCTAAGAAAAATTAACATGGTATTAGAGCAGGGCTGAAGAAAATTCATTGAGATCACCCCTAAGAAGACACATGTGATGGAATCAAGAGAAGATGGAGGAGACCTAAAAGAATGCTAGGTTTTGAAGGAAACCTTAGCTAATTTGGTTGTTATTGTTTGATGGATATCATGAGGTTAGGGTCTGGAAGAAACCCTGGGATAAGATAAAGGCTTGTGTTTTGCAGTTTTAAAACTCTAGCATGATTAATGAGAAGTTGTTCTAGCACTTGTGACGGATTTAAGTGTCACCCTAGTTGGGCTAACCTTAATTATTCTTGGTTGCATGGATAATGGATAATATTAACTCTTGAAGGTTGATTCAAGATGGAACTGATCTCCTCTAGTTAAAGAGAAGTACCTTTTAGATTTATGTTACTTCTTTGTGACACTATTCTTGTTTTGACTTATTGTTTTATACTGCTTGCATGAATATTTGAGTATGTGAATACTTCTAACCTCTAGATGAGATTTGATAAGAAAATTCTTCTTGAGGATAATCTAAGGTGCAGGAAAAGAGAGCTAGCACAAGAAGATAAGAGTTAGTGCTAGAAAAGGAAAGAAGTACTTGAGGAAAGTTTTCAAAGTAACATCCAGAAATTACAATATGCAAGTACTACAACTACCAATGACAAATAAGTGTTACAAGTTGCACAAGTATATGAATACTACAAGGTATATATAGTATATTGATTTAATTTCAAGATTGAATGGCGAGTTAATTCCTAAGGTATGTCTAGAATATTATCTTCATAAATGACTCATGCATGCATATGAAAGTAAGTTTGATTTCTTGCACATGTGATATATTGGTGCTCTTGATATTTGGCAAGTATTTTACATCTTAGACATGATGGATTTGCTGAAGCGGGCTAGAGACATTGATTTTGATATATGGAAACTTGATAATATTGATAATGCTTGTGATAAGCATGGTAGTCTTGATGATAAAAGTGAAACAATAAGATTGATATTCAGGATCTTCTTGTTGACCTTGGTTAGGCTTTGATAAGCGTCGTAATTTTGACATGTGTTAAAATTGGATGCCCCATCTTGATGGTTGATTAGTATGATAAATATGTGATGTTGTAATTATAATTATTGTAGATACACTTGTCAACTACCCTAATTATATAACACTAACCTTTGATGAATATTTCATGTCATGTCCATATGTGACAATGAAGTAGTTGATGATGATTTGTTATGAATATCATGAATATATGTTTTAGAACTTGATACAAGTTGACACATTGATTATTATTGATTGAAGTGGTTTACCATACAGAGAGAGAAACTTTCCATAAGATCCCAACACCTATTATTATTTGTGGATGGCTCTTGGTTGTTGAAGCAAGGTTTCTAGCCATAAATAATTGTCTAATGTTGTTGAAGAAGTTTTGACAAGTTTTAATCTTAGCAGAGAAGGCTTCTCCTAGTTCAAGCCCCAACCACTAGGAGAAAGGCTTAAGAGTGTGGTTATAGGCCTCCCGACCACGCGAAAGAAGGCCTATGGGTGTGGTTGAGCCTGTACGATTGAAAAATATGAAATATTATGCATGAAACCATAAGTGTATCAGAAGTAAGACAAACCTACAGTTATGAAGCACGTGATAGAAATTTCTATGGACAAAAAAATGAATAGTAAGATCTACATGATGTTTGATTTGTTGCAAGGATCATAATGAAGGTTGTTTGATAGCAAGACCTCTTTAGAAAATGGGTTTGCATATCAGTATGTTATTTGTCTTGATTTGATCATTAGAGCTAGTATATGACAATATTTGGTAAAAGTTGCAAGGATTTGACAAGATTTGGATGATTGGCTTGACTTAACATAGATGAGAAGTATTGGAATTTTGACAAGATGATTGAAAATTCATAGATATGTTTTGACTTACGGATTGATTAAATTCATAGTGATAACAAGCTAGGGATTTGATCATATTTTGTAATAATGATTTTCCTTGATGTGGCATGACAGTATGGGGATAGTAACTCTCAGTAATTGATATTGGTATTCATTATTGATTCTATATTGGCATCATTTCCATTGGCACATTGGTTGAAGTATAAACAATTTTGATTATATATGCACTGATCTCACAATGAATGGATGGAACTTATATGACTTATCCTTGGTGTATGCATTTACATCTAGGGACAAAAATGATTCATATTATGATCATGAAGATGGATTGATAAAGTTTGGCTTGGTTTTGCTTGGTAAATGGCAGTTGTTGACATGACAATAGATAAGATTATAACCTAGTATTTTGATATGAGCTCTACCTGGCACCTCATCTGAAGATTTTGATAGTGATATTAGCAAGAATTTTTATGGCATTGATTTGACATTTAAGGCTTGATAAGCATAATTGGTTAATTTGATTGTATAGTATTTATTTGTTTGAGGTTGAGTATATTGGTTTTATTAGTATTATGTTTGCAAAAGTATTTTCTGGTTTGAACCAAGTTTCCTGAGTGCGGTATGTCTGCATTGAAAATTACCTAGTGAAGCTTGGAAGATGTGTTGATCTGAACCTGTACTTCAAAGTGGTCCAAGGTATGCCTTTGGTTTTGGTTTCATATGTTGAGAATATTTTCTTGGAAGGTAATGAGCTTTTGATGATCAAAGTAAGAGGGATTTTTCCTCTAAGATTGAGATGGAAGACCTTGGCGAGATGCACTACTTTTTGGGTTTAGAAGTTTGGAAAAGGAAAAGATGTTGTGAATTTATTTGGAATGATAGAAGGAAAATCCTTGCACAACCTTATGGAATTGAATTTCAAGAACTAATTGAAGCATTGATGTTCCTTATGAACTTGTAAACCAACAAGTAATTGAAGCATTGATGTTCCTTATGAACACCCATTTAGATATATGTTTTGTAGAGAACAACTTGAGTCAATTCATGATTGAGCCACTTCTTACACATTGTGTTTCCACCAAGCACATTTGCATGAGACAATCAATATTAGTATGAGATATACTTCCAGAGATGTGTGATTGCATGGATACACTAATGTAGACTAGGTTGGAAAGTATTGTTGACAATAAGAGCACATCTGGGTGTTGTTTTAACTTGGGATCTGCTATGATATTTTGGATGACTTAAAAGTTTGTAGGTTTAAGCATGACCAAGGTTGAGTGCATTGTTGCTAGCATGGATGGATGTGGGACAGTTTGGTTGAGAAAGTGTTTTGGAGAGTTGTATGAGGAAATTCTGAACACGACAATGATACATTGTAGAGTGGGATTTTCTTGGCACAAAATCCCATATATTGTTGGGATTGAGATATCTTCATCAATTGAGACAATACGAGAATATATTAGGCATGTGGTTGCTACCTTCGTGAGAGGTAGAAAGGAAGAATACCGTATCCTTTTATGTCATATATTTGTTCTGAAATAATATTTGATTTGATTTCTTGCATGAACAGGAAAACAAAGGAATATTTCTCTTGGTAATGCATGAGGTAGTATGATTCAACTTTTCAATGATCTCTTTAAGCAAGTGTTGTCACCTATTACACATTTTTGCAATTGTGTCAAATTATGTCAAATGGTGGCCAAAACTGGGATGTAAAGTGAAAAAAGGCCAAAGAGGAGAGAAAATATCAGAGGCCAAAATCACAGGGAGGAAGCCAAAATCAAAAGCCTAAGTATCGAAGCCAAAAGGAAAGTGGGAATCTAAAGTGAGGTCGAAATCTAAAGAGGAGTTCCGAAATTTGGTACTCGATCACATCGGAACCAGATATCGGGAAGACTGGTAAGAAGGCATATCAGAGGAAGTTTTATCGAAGGTTGATGGCATTGGAACCTTTTTAATTTATTTTTTTTCCGAAAAAATCCGATGAGAGGGGCTTCGATATATGCTGGCACTCGGTCACAAGCGTTCCAAAGGATCAAGAGCGTAGAACAAGGTAGGACCTCGGATCATATACCATCGGAACATTGGAGTTTCAGAACTCCTTAACAAATACATCTCTTTGGAAAGCGCTAAAATCATGGAGAAAGGGGAAATATAAAGGAAATCTTTGAAAATCCAAAGACCCCAATGACTTTTTCTCTCTCCTCTAAAGAAGGCACATGGTAGCTTATGATTGGTATCGAGAAGCAAACATGGTTGATGATGTCAGCATGACGTGGTGATATGGTGGACACGTGGCAATCTATTTTGGTATTTTGAGGGGATTAGGGGATAAATCTAGGTGACACATGTCAGTACTTAGGAGGCGCCACAGGGAGATAATGACGTTGACATTTCAGAGGAAGTTGCCATCAAAACTCATTTTAATTAGCATTTAAAAAATCCTCCAATTAGAGGAGATTTGATATTACATGGTACCCGGCCATGGAAAACCAAACGGACCAAGGGCGCAAAACTTGGCAAAGCACCTAGGTGCTAAGATAGAATTTCGAAGGATGGTCATCATAGCAACTTAATTTTAATTCTAAATTGAAAATCTTTTGATGAGAGGGGCTATGATATATGTTGGCACTTGGTCACAGAGACTTAAAAGAACCAAGGGCTCAGACCAAGGCCAAGAACCCAAGTTTTATAAATCATTTCGGAGGGAAAGGCCATCAAAAATTTAACTTAATTTGTATTAGGACAACCTGCGATGGAAGGAGCACTGAAATCATGTGGGAGTTGGTCACGAAGACTCAAAAGAATCGAGGGCGCAAAGCTGGGGCCGAGCACCAAGAGCTATGAGCTCATCGGAAGTAGTAGTTTTCGTAACTCCAATTTTAATTCTTAATTTGAAACCTTTTGATGAAGAGGGCTTCCGATGCAAACTTGCACATGGTCATGAGAGATCCAAAAAACCTAGAGCCAAGGGAAGATTTAGAACTTAAGTGCTATGGGCCATATCGGGGATGTGAATATCATAGCTCCTGTGTAAATTCTAATTTGGAAAAGTTTCGATGGTGAAGGGGTTCTGATAGGTGGTGGCGCTTGGTCATGACCATCCAAAGAACCAAGGGTGAAGCACGAATTACAAAGGGAGATAGGTCCTCGACAAAATCCCAAAAGCTTTAGCACCCAAGTGCTAAGCTTGAGGTCATGACACCTAGTCCCATGGCATAAACAGGAAATGGTCCTATGGTTGATAAGTGATAAAGGAGCTTAAGCAAGAGGAGCCAAGGGCAATTGAAACTCTGTGTTTTTGTAAAGTTCTTCATAAGAATTAAAATATGATAAGGCTTGATACTACAACACAGAGATAACCAAAGATGGATGGGTTGGAAGCTATGTGTAACAGCCCTAGTGAAAATTCCATGTAATAAAAGTTCATAAAGGCAAAAATAAGACCAAGGTCATGCGACATGTATTCCAAGTTGAATGGTGGGAAAGAAATCCTAGTGTGGGTGTTCATTGGTTTATTATGGCTAAGGAAATTGGAAAAAGCAATGGAAAAGGCTTTAGAAAGGCAAAATGGAATTTTTGGCACATTTATTTATGAAAATAATGGAAATTAGGAGAAAAGGAAGGTGAAAGGTCACAAGTTGCATGTGAGGAGGAAAATGAAGAAAATAGAGGCCTCATTGATAAAAAGGCCTTTGAGGATCAGTTGGAAATATTTTTCTTAGGCTTAGTCAATGTAACCTTTTGTTAGTTCAGTTTTGGAGCTCTCTCATTATTCTTTGTCTCTCTCTCACTCTTGGACACTTAGAGTTTTCTTGGAGCACTTTGGCATTGGATCAAGAAAGGCAAAGAAAGAAAGAGGAAGGAAGGAGCAAGCAAGGAAGAGCAAGATCAAGCAGCAACAACATGATTATTTGTAGGTATCGATTTGCATGTGTGATTTCCTTGCTAGATTTGGAATGCATGATATTGCATGTAGTTCTTTAATTTCATGGCATGGGTTTTTCCAGGTGTGATAATGTCTTTAGCCTAGCCTTGCCATTTCTGGATAGCCAAGGTCTGAAGGGGTTCTCATGTTTTGGTTGAGCTAGATTTCCAGATGGATTCAAAGCTGAGTGAGGTGGATCTCCGAAAGAAAGAACACATGGCCTAGTGATCCCTGAACCATACTCTGGATTGTGGTAAATCCACTGGCCTAGTGACCCCTGAACCAGACTATGGGTTGCGGTAAAGCTAGGTATTGTGTGCCTTGGTGGGCCTAGGAATCCTCAACCATTTAATGGTGGGAAATATGGTAAATCCTATAGGTGGTTGCCCTTGATTAGGCCTAGGAATCCTTGCCAGTGAATGGTGGGATATACGATAAGGTCTAGAGGGTGGAGTCTCAGTTAGGGCCTAGTGATTCAGTGTGGATTGTGGTAAAGCACGTAGACTGGTGTGTCGATTATGGCCTGACGATCCCTAGATCTGACTATGGATTATGGTAAGTCCAGGCTAGCAGACAGGAAAATTCCTCACGGTGTAGGTGCATAAATCTGGTGGCATCCATGCTTGTTTTGGCCTAATGATCTAGTGGGGATTGCGATTAAGCCTGGTATTTTATGTTTATGGTTTATGTCCTAGTGATCCGGTGTGGATTGCAGTAAAGCCTGGTTCTATTGATAAGGGTTAGGTGGTGTAGCCTCGGGAAGCCTTGGTTGAGTTTGGTTTTAAGTACCACATTCATGCTTGGAAAATGGCATGGGGGTGATTCGCTTAAAGAAAGATTTGGTTCAACCAATCTATGGTCGGGTGGTTCGTGGAAGTCCCAAACCTGATTAATCATTGCATTCATTAATATGAGGTTATTTATCCTTGTTATTTCATGAGTATTATACTAGTTCATATGTGGATTATATGGTTGTTTTTTCTTTGGTATTTCTGTTATTATTATGCTGGTTATGAATATGTATTATGACAATGGTGATGTATGGATGTCATTAAGTTTTTACTTCTAGATTAATGAACCATGTATATATGGCCTAATAGATGACCATGCAGCTAATGTGATAAGGAAACAATGCCTCATAGCGAATCTGAGATAAGTATGAGACCCCTATGCTGAGTTCTATTGTTAAGACCTGTAGCTTTAATATTTGTGATATGTTTGACGAAATGTCTGTCATGGATAAAAGTGGTCCAGTCTATTCCTTATTGATGTTTTTGCAAATGTATCATTGTTATGTTGTGTAAATTCATATATGAAAGTGTCATTGAGTTCTAAGCAGTGACCTAGGCTTTGGGCCTAAAAAAGTGGCACAAATCCCGAAGTTGCAAGCACATTATTGGGGGGAAAAGTGCCTAGAAGCTCCCTTGCCCTTTCTGTGGGAGCTTTTGGAGCCTCCCAGACGCACCTTTGTCCATATCAAGGGAGCGTACAGGGGTTTTATGCTCTAAAACTTTAGTTGGTCTCAGGGGATGGTTACCTAAGTGGTTGGGATGGTTCTTCGGAGTTTTGTTGTTGATGTGGAAGGTTTGTGTGGTGTGTTTTTGTCGATTCCACATCCTTAAGGTGACTTAGGAGATTGAATCCCATTATAGTGGCCTCTCGTTTCATATTTACGCTGGTTGTTCGGTTACTTGGGTAGATGTGGGATGAGGGTGTTTCACTATGTTACAGAGCACCGCTAACGCCACCACAGTTGATCACTTCCAGCTCCAGAAACGGGTAATTCCAGCAGTAAAGGGCAGAAAGCGGCAGACATATCAGTCAGTAAATGTGGAGGAACACCGTGGAAGGGACGTGGCATGATCAAAGGCAATCAAAGGAATTAGCATGGAGATTTTTTGTTGTAGCCATCATTCATTTTTTTTTTATGTTTTGTTATTTTGTAATTTCTGCATTTTAAAGAAGGAAACAATTTGTTATGTAATCATTTGAATATGTGCACGCCGAGACAACTAATCTATCATATAGTTGTAACATTGTAAGATATTTTGTATTTTTTTATTCAAAGCTCCCCCTCTGCCCATAAATAGGGGGAAGAAACTCATTTTACAGGTTCCCAAATCATGTTCTCTGAAGTCTGAAATCTGTCTTTGCAAGTATTCTGAGTTTTGTGTACAGAAAGAGGTTCCAACTCTTGGTTCAATGGATTTCTCATGAGTTGCTAATGCCTATAAAAATGTCAACTATGTTGGACCTATGATATGGACTCCATTTTCGAGTATTAATGAAGTAGATCTAGTGATTCCAAGTGGATTAATGTTTAGTATGTGTTCCCCTTTGTTTGTCATTTCATGTAAGTTTATCTTCCTCTGAAATTATGTAAAGAAGTTGTTGGTTTCACTCTCAAATTATGGATTTATTTATGTTATAGGGTAGCAACGGTACCTGTGCAATTACAGATTTACTAGTGTTATATTGTAGCCAACAGTACATGTGAGATCACAAATTTACTAATGTTATTTTGCGATAGAATGTACCCATGAAAATATAAAGCTAGAAACCTTAAATGCACTCCACAATTTCTCCACTTTCATATCCTTATTCTTCCATAGTTTTGTCGTATTTATTGTTGAGGATTATGTGTTATCCATCCCTTTGCATTGAATTCCTTCCTTGCATTCTCTCTCTCCATTTTTACTACAAAGACAAGTATTAAGTTTCACTTTATTGTGTGTCAGCCACCATATAAAGACATTTATCCTTGGGATGAGTGATATCTTCCTACATATATATGTGTATGTTTAGGTATACCTTGGTGAAGGGTGATTGAACCAAGTTCTGAATCAATCTAATTCCAATTATATTAAATATGGAGTGCAACACGAAAACTTAGCAAATCCTCAAAGCACTCCTCTAAGATGTCCTAGGCACTGAACCTTTCCTCAACCCGTGGGTTGTCTCTAGGAGCTACAACATCTTCTGGCGCTATTTCTGGGGAACGAATCAAAATATTTTTCCCTGGGTACGACAATTTTTACATTTTGTCTGTCGAGTGAGCAAGAGAAGTGTGGGTTGAACATCTATCACCCTAGTGACTCCATTGTCTATGTCTTTATTTGGTCATTCTAGATTTGAAGAGGCCTCATACTCACTTTGATGCTAAACAACAAAAAACTTCCCCTATATTTGACCTTGAAATCACTCACCTAAAGGGGGTTTCAAAATGGCCCTTCCTGCATTCTTTGCCAACAAATTTTCCCCACTGTATTTTTATTATGTTGTTTGTTGTCCTCATCATGTTCCTCCATATCATGAATTGTCTGCCTATTTTCCTAGATTCAGTGGAATCACAAATAGAAGCCCGAAATAGCACCTCAAAGGACTTTCATTGATCATGTACTCAAAATTAGGTTCAAAAATCAAAGTGTCAGAATCTTGATAAACTTAGTTTCAGATCGAAGAGCTCGTCATTTTGATTCCAACAGTGAGAATGACACCCAAATCTAAGCTCATAAGCAAAAGTTAGAGCAAGTCAAGTTCATGTTTGACATAGACAAAAGGCAGGAAAAGATGATGTAGCAAGGTCCTTCAACGAATGAGGAGGTGCCAAGTGGCAAGCCGCAATTGGCCCCCGCATATCACAAATCGCAATCACAGGCAAGTCGGCGTTAAAAATCAGCCCCAAAACATCCAAGGCGCGATGTGATAAGGTAGGCGTGTCGACCTTAAAAATCGGCCCCATAGCAAGCCAAACGTGATGCGATGAATCACAATCGCACATCGACGAAGGGAGGTGTTAAAGAATCAGCCTTGACAGGTTCGAGTTGCGATGAGATATCACAATTGCATATCACGACAGAAGGCAGAGTCCCGCATTATGTTACCCGCCAATTCACCATCGATTGCAATGTATGATAGGTTTGCAGATGCGATAAGTTAAGAATTTTGTTTAATTGTTTCATTAGGTTTGCCAGATTGCAAGCGCACAATCGCCCGTCACATTCACAGACTATAAATCCTGTTGGTTTTCTCGTTGATTGCAATTTGCGATAAGACAGTCGGTGCCAACGAATTATGGTCAGCCGTCCAACGAAATTTTCACCTAGTTAGCACTTTTCTGGGGTTAATTTGTAGGATCATGTCGGAAATGGAGAAATTAGTGGAGTGAATAATGGGAAAACAAGGAAAAGTCATAAATTATTTAGTTTTTCACCAAATTGGATGCAAAAAAAGGATAAATATCCATTTTTGAACATTCTGGACTAATTGGAGCAGGTTTCAGAAGAATTTGAGCATTGTAAACATATATTTTTACACTTTTGAGCATAATAGAGAGGCCCAAGCCATTGGAAGCTGGACCAAGGAGACGTGGCCCAGGAGGGGTGAACTTCTTTATCATGTTCTTATTGTAATGTGTTTTTGATGATGTTCTGTACATGTTAATGTTTTTGTTCAGTTTCTGGTTTATGTTAAATTGCTCATAAAATTAACATAAAAACTCTTCATTTCACTTGAAAATTTTCATGAATCCTTAAGCACAATGAAAGAATTTTGTTAATAATCTGAGGAAGATCTTAGCACTGCAAACAAATATTCTAAATCAGATCAAATTTTGGTATCAGAGCACTAGGTTTTCTTTGTGAAAGAAGGATTTAATTGTTTGCAAGTTTATATCATGCTTACAAGGTTAAAACTCAAAAGAGGTTAAGGAAAGCTAGTTGGAAGCCCTAAAGTTGGGTCAAGGCGAAGAAGAACAAGGTTGCCACAATCTCCAACACCAGTTCAATCTCAAGTTGTAGTTGGGACTCCGGAGATCATGTATCATGAAAGAGAACCTACAAACATGACAGAAGATGAGAAGACCTTCAGAAAGGCTTTCTTTGATATGACAGATATGGTGAAGGTCCTCTATGAAGAGAGAAATAGCAGGTTGCAAGGAGAAAGTTCCAAACCTCCCAAAGGAGAAGGATCTTTAGGAGGAGGTAATGGAAATGGAGACAAACCTCCACCCTCTCCACCATCTTCTTCATCTTCTTCTTCACAAGCATATTCACACTCTTCCACTAATACAACCCTTACGCATACTCATCATCATTCTTGAAAAGGAACTGGTAAATCACCTTTTTTTAAATATGATGTTAAATTCGAGTTGCCCATGTATAATGGTGAAGTGAATGCAGAGAAGCTTGATAATTGGATTTGTTAGTTGGAGGTCTATTGCAAGATTCAAAACCTTCAAGAGGATGACATAAAGATTCATTTAGCTTCCTTGAGAATGGAGGGTGAAGCACTAGTATGGTGGGAATCAAAGACCCAAGAGGAGATAAAAAAAAAACATGGTAAGATCTCAATTTCTTGGAATGATCTCATTGCTGCAACTAAAAGACAATTCTACCCTCTAGCTTATATGCAAAAAGCCATCATGAATTGGCAGAACTTTAGACAACTAAAAGGTCAAAATGTGCACGATTACACCCAAGAATTCAAAAAAAGGTCTTTGATGTTAGGTGTAGATTTTGAATCACAGGACACATTGTTGAAGTACATAGGGGGTTTACACAGCTACCTTAGGCATACTATCTTAATGTTTAATCCTAGTAATCTAGATGATGTGTGTGTGCAAGCCACTCATCTTGAGGCAAGAGGGAAAAACACCCCAGAAGAAGGTAGTAAAAATCCGTTTAAGGGTACAAAGAAATAAAAGGGTTTCAAAGGAAATAAAAACACATCCATTAAAAAGGAAGGAGAGAAAACAATATGTAAACATTGTTCGAGAGAGGGTCATGATGAAGCTCACTATTGGAAGCTTCATCCCGACATGAAACCAAAGTAATTCAACAACAAAGGAAAATAAAAGACAATTGCAATCACTTAAGAAGAGGATTTGGGATCTGAATCGGGTGATGAAACAAAAATCACAGCCATGGGGTTTCAAGGAAAGGAATCCATTTCCAGTGCTAGTTCTTCAAACTCACATAATAAAACTCCAAATGAAAAGAGGAGAATATAATTGTTTCATATAAGGGTGATATAGAAACGTAACAAGATTGATATGTTGTTTGAAAGCGGCTCTCAATCCAATCTTATCTCAAAAAACATTGCCAAGAGTTTAAATATGGAAATTGTTCCACATCATAAGCCGTACCCACTTGGATGGGTATGTGACAATGCGCAATTGTAGGTTACGAGAAAGTGTAAACTGAAATTCACTATCACTACAAAATTCAGAGATGAAGTGGAGCTTGACGTTGTGTCATTAGATATCTGTGGTATCATTTTGGGCAGCCCATACCTTTATGACAAAAAAGCTATCTTCCATCGACATGAAAATAAATATCATTTATTTAAAAATGGAGTAGACTATATTGTGAGATCTCACAGCAAGAATACAAATCTTTCTCTTGTTAATGCAGGGCAGATGAAAACACTAGTGAATTCGAGAAAGCGTTTTATGCTTCTCGTGATCAAACCCATGAATGATATTGATTATGAAGCATTTGATGGTTGTAATTTGAATTTGAAAATTGATTTGGTTGAGGGTTAACCAATTTGATGAAATATTTTAGGAATCAAATGTATTACTTCCCAAGAGGGGAATCCAACCCGAGTTACGGTTGTAGCAAAAGTGTCTTTTTCCTAACATTAGCATGTACAGGATGTCAGTGATGGAAGGCGCAGAAATTAAGACAGAAATCCATGGATTGTTGAATAAAAGGATCATTCGGCCTACTCCTTTACTGTGTGGTGCATATCTTGTTTTAGCACCCGAGAAGAATGGTAAGCATTTCCTTCAATGGGATTCAAGAAGTGGTTTTCATCAAAGTAGAGTTGTTGAAGGATATATAGGGAAGACAACATTCAAAACCATGCAAGGTTTGTTTGAATGGCTTGTTATGCTTTTCGGTCTTTTCCATGCTCCTACTACTTTTACACATATGAAGAAAGATGTGTTAAAGCAATTTCTAGACATGATAATCTACTCAGATGACATTTTCATTTTCAGAAAATTCATTATGAACATGTCATGTATGAGAAAAAAATACTTGATGTCGTATGTAAAGAACATTTGTTTATGAAGATGTCAAAGTATATGTTGGATAAAACTTCTTTGGTGTACTTGAGTTGTGCAATTGCTTCTTCTAATCATGTATAGGTTCCCAAGGTATTTTTGGCAGTCTGCATGGGACGTGGAAAAGGTGAGTCGAAGATAGAACTCTCCAAGATTGATGTTGTAACAGTCTTTGGTGGTATTGACTCCATTCCTGCGGACACAGGTGAAAGAATCATACATCCCCGTGAAGACGCAGATGCCTTTGCTTTGCTCACAATTTACTCATGCAGGCTGAAGATAGTCATTTGGATAAGAGGCTTTTTGGGAGCAGCTCAATGTTGGAGGAGAAATTTTGTTAATTTTTCTCCTATTGTACTTCATTTACATTCACTGTCAAATGTGCAAAAGGTCTTCTAGTGGGGAGGAAAACAACGAGAGGCATTTGATGCTTTAAAACAAAAGATCAGTACAACTCCAGTACTTTGTTTTCCAGACTTGAGACATTCATTTCAGTTTCAGGTTGTTGTATGTGACTATGCCATGGGCGCAGTCTTTTTGCAATGTGGTAAGCCCATTTCTTTTCATTCATAAATTTTCAATGATAAAGTGTTTAAGTTGCAGTGACAAAGGCACTTCCATTGGATGGGTTTTCTTCTACTATTCCACTCAGTCAAAAGCTAGAAGAAAGGTATAAGCGACAAGTTTGTTAATGTACTTTCTAGGCCTATAGTTTGTATAACTATCCTCAAGCATCATTTTGTTTTACATGAAAGTTATATTAAAAAAAAATACATACTTTCAAGATGTATATTCAAGCTTGAGTCAAAGGAATCAAGTCGAGGAATTTATTTACCATTTGCATCACAATGTATTGTATCATATTAGTAAGAAGGATGTTGCTACTAATAATAATGTGGACAAGGCCAAAGATTTCATTGAACAACTCCAAATGGTACATCAAATAGTGCAAGAACAACTTGAAAAGGTTAAAGGCAAGTGCACAGAAAGGAATGACAAGAATCGTGGATATCACAAGTTCCAATTCAGTGATCAATGGATCGATATTGGAAAGGTGAGGGAACTGTACCCTCACCTACTGGACAATTGAAAGTGATCCTTTTGGGGTCCAAAAGGCTTCCAGTGGGGAGGAGTGATCAAGTGCTCAAATTCAGCTCAAAAATCAAAGTGTCAGAATCTTGATAAACTTAGCTTTAGATCTCATTCTGATTCCAATGGTGCAAACGACACTCAAATCCAAGCTCATTTGCAAAAGTTGGAGCAAGTCAAGTTTAGGTTTGACTTGGACAAAAGGTAGGAAAAGATGATGTGGAAAGGTTCTCTAGTGAATGAGGAGGCGCCAAGTGGCAAGCCACCATTGGTCCTCGCATGTCAAAAATAACAATCGCAGGCAGGTCGGCGTTAAAAATCAGCCCCGGAACAACCAAGGTGTGATGCGATAATGCAGGCAGGTTGACGTTAAAAATTGGCCCCAGAGAAAGCTAGACGCGATGTGATGAATCACAATTGCACATCGGCAAAGGGAGGTGTTACAGAATCAGCCCCGACAAGTTCGGCTTGTGATGTGATATCGCAATTGCATATCGCAACAGAAGGCAGAGTCCCACATTATGTTAACTATCGACTCACCACAAATTGAAATGTGTGATAGGTTAGTGGATGCGATAAGTTAAGAATTTCAGTCAATTGTTCCGTCAGGTCCGTCAGATCGCATTTGCACAATCAGCTGCCACATTCACAGACTATAAAGCCCACTGGTTTTCTTATTGATTGCGATTTGTGGTAAGATAATCGGTTTTGATGATATGGCCCGCCATGTAGTGAAATTTTCACCCAGATAGCGCATTTTTTGGGCTAATTTGTAGGATCATGCCGAAAATGGGGCAACTTGTGGAGCAAATAATGGGAAAACAAGGAAAAGTCATAACTTCTTCAGTTTTTCACCAAATTGGATGCAAAAAGAGGCTAGATAGCCATTTTTGAACATTTTGGACTGATCGAAGTAGGTTTCAGAAGCATTTGAGCATTGTAAACACATATTTTTACACTTTTGAGCATAATAGAGAGGCCCAAGCCATTGGAAGCTGGACCAAGGAGACATAGCCTAGGAGGGGTGAACTCCTTTATCATGTGCTTGTTGTAATGTGTTTTTGATGATTTTCTGTACATGTTTATGCCGCTGATCAGATTCTGGTTTATGTTAAATTGCTCATAAAATTAACATAAAAACTCTTCATTTCCCTTGCAAAAATTCATGAATCCTTAAGCACAATGAAATTATTTTCTTAATAACCTGAGGAAGATCTTAGCACTACAAACTAATATTCTAAATCAGATCATTCATAAATGCATGGAACAACAGGGCATTTTTCTTGAAGATGTGAAAATGAAAAATTTCATGTATTCTTTAGATGAAGATGCTAGATTTTGGTACAAAAAAATACATCATGGAAGCATATCTTCCTTAAAGAGCTTTCACATAGCATTTAATCATTTTGCAAAATATTATATCCGCTGGGTGGTTTGTTTGAAGATTGTTGTGAACATTTTAATGTTGAAAATATTTCTGAGATTAATGATGTTGCTAAAGATATTTGTGGGGCTCAACTCCAAGAAAACATATACTTACATCAAGAAGCACTACCCAACAATCAAGAAAGGGAAGAATGAGACATTATCAAGCTGAAAACAAACCCTTGGAGATATTATTCTGCTAAATTTGATGATTCTCCTTCTTATGATTTGTATGACTCCGATGGGGAGTTGAGCGATATAGAACCACAACAGTCTCAGTCATGGGAAGCTGCACAAAAAGAGGAGGCCCACCATGAGGCTAACAAAGAGGCTCCAGATTACAATTCACATCCTTCAAATGGAGAACAAGTTCAACAATCTAGTATGAAATTAGGTAAACATTCTCTGATCTATGATTCAGATGATTTAGAGGAGGATGACATTGTTGCAGACTTTCAAAGGGATTTGCTTGCCAGCAAGTGGGGAGAATATTACTAGAAACAACTTCTTCAAGGGGAGCCCAATTTTGAGGAGCCAAGAAATGTCTGTGGCTGCCTATTGTAGAAAGATTCTTACTTGGAAATTGTTCAATAAATGGAGACAACTATTTCTCATCAATTTTATGATCCAATAGTTGACTACATGGCATATTTCTTTGGCCTGCAACAATATACATCAATTCCAAGGCATGTGTCAAATTGTTGGTTTGAAGTTCTTATGTGGTGCATGCATATTTTAGTCACTAATTTTCAAGAACACAACCCAATTAGAAGGTTCATGGAGGATCTTAAAAGAATTGAGCATCAAATATCAGTTTGGGGGCACATATCAAAATTTTTGTCCAAAGATTTTATGTGGTACATGATTATTTTAGTTTTTGAATTTCTAGAGAACGATGGCATAAGGTCCAATACTCAAATGTTGAGATGGTATCATTGGAAGGTTGACTTCACTTGGGTGAATTGAGGCGTGTACGTAAGTAGGAGTTGTACATAAATAAGCTCACCGGGTGAGCATTTAATTTCTAGTTTCTAGAAGTGATAGTTTTGCATTTCAACATTATGAGGAAGGGACTCCTGACAAATAAAGTTCCATGGATATTTTCTTGTTTTATAGGTTCAATATATTTTTGAGTCCATGCCCAATGGTGAAGGTTACTAATCAGCGGGATCTCAACACCTTGCCAACAAGGCATTGTCCCCAGTTGGAGCCAATGTTGTCACTTATTACACGTTTTTGCAGTTATGTCACATGATGTCAAATGGTGGCCAAAAAGGGGAGTTGAAGTGAAATAAGGCCAAAGAGGAGAGAAAATATTAGAGGCCAAACTCACAGGGAGGAAGCCAAAATCAAAAGCCTAAGTCTTGAAGCCAAAAGGAAAGTTGAAATCCAAAGGGAGGCCGAAATCTAAAGAGTGCCAAAATTTGGACACGATCACATCGGAACCCAATATCGGGAAGACCGATAGGAAGGCATATCAGAGGTTGGTGGCATCAAAACCATTTTAAAATTATTTTTGAAAAATTTTCAATGAGAGGGGCTCTAATATAGGTTGGCACCCAATCACAAGCATTCCAAAGGATCAAGAGCGCAGAACAATGCAGGACCTCAGATCATATGCCATCGAAACATCGGAGTTTCAGAACTCCTTAACAAATACATCTCTTTGGAAAGAATCAAAACCATGGAGGAAGGGGAAATACAAAGGAAATATTTGAAAATCCAAAGACCCCAGGGACCTTGTGTCTCTCCTCTAAAGAAGGCACATGGTAGCTAATGATTGGTCCTGAGAAGCAAACATGGTTGATGAAATCAACATGACGTGGTGGCATGGTGGACATGTGGCAGTCGGTTTTGGCATTTTGAGGGGCCTAAGGGGAAATATATGGGTGACACATGTCACTGCTCAAGAGGCGCCACGTGGAGGTGATGATGTCGGCATGTCGTCACTTCGGAGGTCAGCATTTCAGAGGAAGTGGCCATCGGAACTCTATTTTAATTAGCATATGAAAATATTCAGATGAGAGTAGCTTCGATATTATATGGAACTCAGTAATGGAAAACCAAAGGGACCAAGGGCAAAAAACTAGGTAGAACACCTAGGTGCTAAGATAGAATTTTGGAGGATGGTGACCATCAGATCTTAATTTTAATTCTAAATTGAAAAAATTCCAATGAGAGGGGCTTCGATATATGTTGGAACTTGGTCACAAAGACCTAAAAGAACCAAGGGCTTAGACCAAGGCTAAGCACACAAGTGTTATAAATAATTTCAGAGGGAAATGCCATCAAAACTTTAGTTTAATTCTTATTGGGAGAACCTTCAATGGAAGGATCTCCAAAATCATGTGGTAGTTTGTCACGAAGACCTAAAATAATCGAGGGCGCAAAGCTAGGGCCAAACACCAAGATCTATGAGCTCATCGGAAGTAGGATCTTTTGTAACTCCAATGTTAATTCTTAATTTGAAAACTTTTGATGAAGAGGGCTTCTGATGCAGACTGGCACATGGTCATGAGAGATCCACAGAACCCAAAGCCAAGGGAATATTTAGAACCTAAGTGCTATGGGCCATATCAGGGATGTGAATATCATAATTCCTGTGTAAATTCTAATTTGGAAAAGTTATGATGGTGAAGGGGCTCTGATATGTGGTGGCACTTGGTCATGACCATCCAAAGAACCGAGGGTGAAGAAATAATTACAAAGGGAGATAGGCCCCCGACAGGAGCCCAAAATATTTAGCACCCAAGCGCTGAACTTGAGGTCCCAACACCTAGTCCCATGGGATAAAAAAATAGTGGTCCTATGATTGATAAGTGATAAAGGAGCTTAAGCAAGAGGAGCCAAGGGCGATCAAAAATCTATGTTTTCATAAAGTTCTTTAATAATAATTACAATATGATAAGGCCCAACACTACATCACAGAGATAACTAAATATGGATGGGTCGATAGCTATGTTACAAAGCACCACTAATGCCACCACACTTGATCACTTCCAACTTCAGAAAGGGGGAATTCCAATATTTAAGGGGAGAAAGTGATGAGCATATCCACCGGTAACTGCAGAGGAACACCATGGTAGAGACATGGCTTGATCAGAGGCAATCACAAGAATTCGCATGGATATTTTTGTTGTAGCCATCATTCAATTTTCCCATGTTTTTTATTTTGTAATTTATGCATTTTAAAGAAGGAATCAATCTCGCGCAAGCTAAGAAAGCTAGTTGATCAAACAACTGTAACATTGGAAGATATTTTGTAACTATTGATTCAAAGCACCCCCCCTCCTCCTCCCTTCCTTTGGCCATAAATAGGGGGGAGAAACTCATTTTATGGGTTCCCAAATCTTGTTCCCAGAGGTCTGAAATTTGTCTTTGCAAGTATTATGAGTTATGTGTACAGAAAGAGGTTTCAACTCTTGGTTCAATGGCTTTTTCATGAGGTGTTAATGCTTATACAAATGTCAAATATGTTGGTCCTATGATATGGACTCCATTTTCAAATATTAATGAAGCAAATCTTGTGATTCCAAGCAAAGTAATGTGTAGTATGTGTTCCCCTCTACTTGTCATTTCATGTATGTTTATCTTCCTCTGAAATTGTGTAAAGAAGTTGTTGGTTTCACTCTCAAATTATGGATTTACTTATGTTATAGCGTAGAAATGGTGCCTGTGAAATTATAGATTTGCTAGTGGTATATTGTAGCCAACAGTATCTGTGAAATCACAGATTTACCAATGTTATTTTGTTACAGAATGTACCCATGAAAATATAGAGCTAGAAACCTTAAATGTGCTCCATAATATATGCACTTTCTTCTCCTTATTCTTCCTTAGTTCTGTTGGGATTCATTTCTTAGGATTTTGTGTTATCCAACCCTTTGCATTGAATTCCTTCCTTCCTTGCTCTTTCTCCATTTTTACTACAATGACAAATATTAAGCTGCACTTTACTGTATGTCAGTCTCCATATCAGGATTTTTATCCTTGGGATGAGCGATATATGCCTACATATAGATATGTGTGTGTGTAAGTCTACCTTGGTGAAAGGTGGTTGAACCAAGTTTTGAATTAATCTAATTCCAATTATATTAAATATGGAATGCAACACAAAATCTCATCAAATCCTCAAAGAACTCCTCTAAGATGTACTAGGCACTGACCCTTTCCTCAACCTGGGGGTTGTCTCTAGCAGCTACAACAAGTATCAAATATGAGCACGTTTATATGTTTATGATCTATAGAGAGCATGGTTGATCGAGGAAACTGAACTAGCTCTTCTCCCCTATCTGAGCTCCCAATGTGAGGAATTGAGTCATAGAGATCCTGGGGTCGAGGGTCTTTGGACAATGGTGTATCACCCCTATCTATCACCCATAGGGTGGAAGACGTATGCTCCCATATCTTGGTCTAGTAGAGTATACCCCAACTGGCATCATACCCACAAGTCGGGCTTGTTGGGATTGTCGCTCCCCATTTGGCGAAAGGGTTGAGAAGGCTTGGGGGTGTGTGATCCTTATCTTTAGTAAGTTTAGTATCTCACCAAATCTAGATTATGATGCAGGTGTTCTACCACATGATCCTTGAGGGTCATTTTTGGGAAGATCAGTAGGCAGTAAGATGGATGAGATATTGTATCTCGCATATTTCTCAACATGGGGTGGGAGACATTTGCTCCTCTATGAGATGGCTTGGGGTTAGAGTGTCCCATAATACCTTCCCCACTGTCACAAATATGAGGTGAGAGTGTCCCATAGGCTAGATTCTGGGTTGAGATCAGCTCCCCAATGTGGTTCCAAGTTGAGCATGACTCCTTGATGTCGTTATGGATTAAGATAGACTCCCTAATGTTGTTGATGTGAATTGAGGGTGGTGGCTTAAGCTCCCATATGATGTCATATTCACCTTCTTTTAGATTCAAAAGGGATTCAGCATACGAGCAGAAGACATGCAAAGACAAGCAGAGATAAGGAGAGATAAGCAAGGATGAGTAGAAATGAGAAAATATTAGCAAGGATGAGAAGATATAAGTAGGGATGAGAAAAGATGAGAAAAAACAACATTTAATGATGTCAAGACACTTGTGATAGGGCATGTGCTACATTTTGTAATTGCTCCCTAGTTGAGAGGGAGTGTTAATTTGGAAGCTCGGGGACAAATTCCCTCCATTGGACAATCTACCTCATAAATAAAGACCCCTTCTAGCCTTTGGAAGAATTTAATTTCGTTAAGGAAAATTATATTTTTAAATATGGAAACCCACATGTGCAAAAAAGTACAGGTCGACCCAAAAGAGAAATTGGACACCCTTGGATGCCTATAAATACAAGTAAAGTGACCCTCATTTGGAGATCATCAATAATTCCTCTTTCTTTGGTTTGGATCGCATAGGTCTGAAGTTGGCTCATAGGAAATTGGTTCACACAGGTTCAAAATGGCAAGGTCCTAGCTCGCACATGTGAATTGGGGTTTTTGGTTTCCAATTGCGGTGTTGACACGAGAATTTTTTCGCTGCAACCACACGCATACAAGCCTATCCGTGCGACTGGAAAGCTCCAGCCGCACACATGACTCTTCGTCCGTGAGGTTGGGACCTAGGGTTTCATTTCGTTAGTTGACCATAGATTTCATTAGTTGATGACATGTTTCGTTAGTTGACTGCAAATGTTGACAGTTGACCACAGGCTTTTGAATCATGATTTTGTCTACTATTATTGTTGGGCTCATCTTTGGGATATGGTTTGGTTATTCTTGTTGGATAGTCATGTGAATGAAGAAATGGATTATTGTACTCTCTCTTTGTTGAACATTTAATGAAAATCTAATAAGAAGAAGAATTTGAAAGGGTTTTCCACCTTATGGGGTTTTTCCCTTATCTTCGACCAATCCTGGTGTCTCTATGTGTGAAGGTTTTTCTTCTATTGTTCCTTTATGTTTTGCTACATTGTTGATGATATTGTTATTTCTACATAATTTCATATGATTTAATGCTTTTATAATGTTGTGGGGTGAATTAAATGTGTAAATGATGAAATTCAATTATCTAAAGCAAAGAACAATATAGCCCTAAGAAAAATTAACAAAACTCTAATTAACCAATCCCAAACTACTTTAGACATGGTGATGGATGAGCGTGTCTTATAACCAAAAATGTTTGCCCCAACTGGTTCATCAACTTTCTTGCCATCTTCAATGCAATTAGCTACCATGTACAGTATCAGACTCAAACATTCAATTTTCGAATTAAATTCACTGCAAATTCCTCCCATCGCCATTACAATTTTGTACCCCAAGCATGTCTTACTCTCCTCAGAGTTGGAAGTAACATTCCTTTGCATCCTCTTGCATTTATTGAAGATTTGAACTAGCGTCCATCTGTCCTTGGCCTTGCATGAGAGCACATGGACCAGTTAGGTGGACGCACAGACGTGGATCCCGTCAAAATGGAGTGACCATTGGAATGTTGTGGAAAGAGAATGGGCATTCAAAATACATGGTTGTGGTCGGACATGAGGCCGTTAGACTGACACCTAGATTATTCCACCTTTATTAGTACTTAAAGTAATCAAAGCACTTATACTCCAATTCTTGCCTTGGGGTTTTCATGGTAATGGTTTGTACGCACCACTTATATCATCTTGAGCCAAGATCTCTTTTTCTAAGAAAGCACCCTTATTTTCTAGTGCTTGAGTTGAGGTGTCGCTTGACATGGTACAACTAGATGACCTCAAATTTTGATATTTGTAACCTTATTCTTTATAGGATATAGGATTGAACTTGACTCAAATTCTCTTTGAGTTTACATTCCTATTGGATGACAATCATTGAGTCTCCATACATAGTTAAATGTCTAATTCTTCTTGAGATATCCAATTCCAACCCTTGCCACAAAGCTATAAATTTAGCTTGATTATTAGTAGTGTTATCACTCCATGAAGCTCTCCTAGGTTGTAGCTCAAAGATGCCTAGTAACATATAAATCTTCAATATTGTTCTCTGAACTATTGGAATGGATTAAGGTTTAGATCAAGTCAGATGACTGTTTCACCTCTGTTTTCATTCCAGACATGCATGAACACCCTCATCTTGATAAGGCTTTAGACCACTAATACTCAATAGTTTATAGATTAAATGGATAGATGGAGAATACTGACTGTACTAGCAGATACATACATAAACATATATGAATGGCTAGCTATAGAAAGTGAATGAAGCTTGCAAATCTAATTTATCAATGCAAAGATAAGATGGTAGTTATCTGGGATTAGACACGGAAGAAAACACGAATAACCTATTCAAGTGCAAGCTTAGAACAGAGGAGAAGATGACAATTGAACATGTAACAGCAAAAGAATCTTGTATTACTGGAATGAAGATGAGACGTTGAGAGGAACAGAGTATCCACAGTCTCCAAAAGGTGAACCCTTATTCCTTCTAACTTTCAACCATTTATAGGCTTTTTACAATGCTCTCGAGCTCTCCAGGGCTTGAGATGTCTTAATCTATCCCCTCTGGCTTCTAACTACTTGATGCCATAATTAGAGAAGCATGAGCATACGAGCTCTGTTTCTAACAAACATAGTATCCAAATTCTGGTCACTTCACCGTGCTGTCAGGTGGCTCGCACGCGTTGTGATGTTCACAATCATTTTAGATAGTTCGGCTGCATCGTGCTACTTTTTTTCCCCTTTCAACCATGGATTCTGTTATTTCAGTTCAATTGTTTGACTGTCACAAACACTGACAGAGCCAACCACTTTCCTCTCCGGGTGACTTATGGGAAGTGGGGTACGGGGGCATATGCGCCGTTGGATGAGATGGATCGACGGTCAGGATGGTGGTCAGGCGGCGGAGGGTGAACTAAGGTGATGGTGAATGAGGGTCGTTGGATCAAGGGAAATGGACTGAGGCTATCGAGCACAAGAGGCCTAAAGTTGTGGCGGGAGTAGAATAAGTCCGAGCTGTCAGATTTCAGATGGGTAGATCGAACGACTATCAGGCAGAGGAGGTGCTTGAAAGATAATGCTTGGGGTGGTTTCATTTGAGCGGAAATGGTTTCTATCAGATGGTAAGCGGTAAAGGTCGGAGCCCACCCAATGCCATTCATCGTATGCCACGTAGAAGTGGAGGAGAGAGAGGAAACCACCTTTATCAGGCAGGTATCCCTCTCTCCTGTTTCCCACGTAATACGCATGACAACCGTTAGATCTGGCGGGGGTGATCTAACGGTGAAAATTGATCGAGTAGGTCTTGTCGGTCAGGTGAAGTGCGAGCCATCAGATCGGTGGGGAGATCGACGACGGGGGGACACGGAGGTACGAGATGTCTTTGAGAAATGTGCGAAGGGCGTGTATGGGTAGAAAGGTAAGGTTTTCGGGGGGTTTTTTGCTTATTAGTGCATGGGTTAATTTACGTAGGGCCAAGGCGAAAGTGGGTTTCGTTATGATGTGAGGGTCGAGTAGGACATGAATGGATGTGAATGGGAGTGGGAAAGTGAGGAAAGTGTGGTGATGGACAACAAAATAGACCATTTCTTTCCTTTAGCCTTCAAAATAGTAGCACTACACCTCAGGGCTAACACTGGCTCCTTCTAGGGATGAAAGCCTCCCTATGAGGTTTCAAGAACTGTAGACCACTGCCTTTCTAGTAACAACCAAAACAAAATTATCTCCTAGTGTTCCATTGGGCATGGAGTTTATTTGCATAAAACAAAAACTGAAAAAAAAAAAAACTTGTTACAGTATCAAGGCCCTAAAGCCTTAAATGAAGTAAAATTTCAAAAACCGCCCATTGACTGGGCCATCAAACACACCTTCCCCCTCCAAATTGTGCAAAATGAAAGTATTGTTCATCTGAAATGACAATCGGTCCTATCCATAAGGCATCAAATTTACCATGGTTGCCCATCTTTTCCTTCAATGCATCCCATTTGAGAACCCAATCGCCAACCTGAAACCTGTCCACCTTTGCCTTTCTATCAAAGGTTTCTTTGATCTTCTTCTAATGAACTCTTGATTTCTCAACCAGTTGTTCTCTGATCTGTTGTATTTCAACCAAGTTACTCATTCTCCTTGCCATGTTATTCTCTTCATCCTGCTCTTCTTGCAAGAATTTGGCCACAGGGAGAATCAGCTGGATAGGAAAAACAACATCAGTGCCATAAACCAGCTTGAATGGAGAATTTCCTATGGACTTCTTGTTGGTGACCCTGTCAACCCATAGTGCAAACTTCAACTTGGAATCCTAGCTCCTTTTGATTATCCTTACAATCAAAAGCAATAAGAGAGGGCTGATAGGTCTTGATTTCTGCTTCCACGGGATGGTGTTCTTCTCTAGTGGGATCTTATGCCAAATGATGTTGGTGTCATAGGTCCTAAGATCATTGAATTCCCAAACATCAACAAATTGTTTCATAGGTCATGATAAGGCTTGGTAATGTTAAGACCCAACTCATCCATGACAACCTTGGGCATTTGATTATGGTTGGCTCCAGTGTCCAAAAGGTAGTTATGAAGGATTTTGTCATGAATAGTCAGAGAGACATAGAATGATGGGGAGTTGTCATCATAAATTTCAATCATAGGGCTGAGAACAACAACTGGTTCGTCATCTTGCAAATTTACATAGTCAGTGGAGGCTTGGATGGCTTTAGGCTCAAGTGCCTCGAGGATAGATCTCTTGAAGGACTCATTCTTCACTAGTTCAATCAGAGGTATAGGTATTCTTAGCTTCTGAATCTCTGATTGAAAACAGAAAGGAGAAGGAGATTTGTCAAGGCCTCTTACCTCGTGAGATGGAGCTTTGAGGATAATGGGATCAACTACCAATCGTTTCTAATTATTAGCTTGTTATATTGTAGGGACAATAGCTCTTTGAACAGGAGTTTCCTTGACATTATTCATCTTCGACCTCAGATCATATCTATGTTGATCATCAATTTGTATAACATCTCCACCATCCCACTCTTGGTTGATTTGGTCATTGACTAATGACTTTTCATAGGCAGCTAAGGTCAAAAAGGAGGCATTGCCTTTGTCTTCCATACAATGGATCTCATCATCTTCATCAAACTACCCTTCTTCCATGACTACATTATGGAAAGGGGTCTTCACCCTTTGGTCTTCAATGGCATCTTTGCTTCTTTGCAGAATCTGCAGCTGCTCATTAGCTCTTCTATATGGATTTGGGTTTCTAGGAGCAAAGGTATTAGGAACTCTTCCTTTCCCAAGGTGTTGCTCAACCTTTAATTTGGAGATTTCAGAGGCTAATGACTCTATCATCTTGGTCATTTTATCTATCTTGGGATCTAAAGATGATGAAGGTTCACCCCTCTATCTCCTTCTATTAACATTTCTCTTAAGCTTCTATGCAGCCATGATGTTTGATTCTACTTCCAAGGCTGCATCATGCATATCAGCCAAGGTAGCACATCATCTCTCCCTCAACAGTAGACAGAAATCAGAGTCAAATGCACTAGCATAGGTGAGTTTAGGAGAGGTAGTGGTGGGTTTTACTTTAGCTGGTATCTTGCCATACATGCGGTTAAACCTCTTATTAAAATCAAACAACAACTCAGCATTTTACCTCTTTAGGTTATTGTAGGTTTTAACCCCATACAGAAATTACCTACATACGAATTCTAAAACACATAAAATAAACAATGCGAAAGCATAACACATAAAACACATATACACAGAGATTTTCCCCTCGATCCCAAAACCGGGACTACCAACTTGATTTTTCATTATATTCCTTTCAATGTTACAATACATATTTATACATGCCAAAGCATCCAATACCATGGACCGAAAACCACTGCATCAAAACCATGGACCGAAAACTAGCACATCCAAAACCATCGCGTCCAAAACCATGTGCGAAAATCATGCACAAAACAATAGGTAGGTCCACCCAACCTAACATAGGGTCCAAAACCAAAATCTTTCGGGGTGATGCCCTGGACCCCATAGAGTGGGGTTACCTACACCCCTCAAACCCCCTGTGACTCCCCCTGCTACGCAATTGGTGCAATGAAGGGGGGGCTCCGCCCCCCTTCTAACCCCCCGGTTAAATACGTGGGCTAGTCATGGAAAGAATATAACACAACCCAAAATTCTCCCACTTGTTTTTTTCTTTCCACAGAGGGTCACAAGAGAGTGTAGTCATTTATTCAGCCCTGCAATGCCCATTGTTTCCCTACACCAAGAGAACTTCTCAGAGCTCACAGATTTTTTCAATGCATCTGTAGTATTCTTCAAAGTGTCCACCTTTACCAGCAACACCTTTTTGTCTTCTATCATATCCCTCACAAAGTGATACTGAACATCAATGTGCTTTGTCTTTGAATGATAAGCAGGGTTCTTTGCCAAGAAATTGCACTTTGGCTGTCACAGTCTATCCTTATAGCTCCCTGTACTAACCCCATACTTGAACACAATCTCTGCAACCAAACTGCTTCCTTGCTTGCATGAGTGGCTGCCATGTATTCTGCCTCTGTAGTTGATAGTCCCACTACAGATTGTTTCTTACTCATCCAACTGACTGCACCTCCAAATAGGTTAAACACATACCCACTTGTAGATCTTCTCTGATCCAGATCTCCAGCCCAGTCTGCATCAACAAAGCCATGAATATCCAACACTCTGTCCAATCCTGGTCTTCCTTGGTAGCACAAACCATAATCACTAGTGCCACGCAAATACCTGAAAACCCG
>APFE030800837.1:83550-133385 GCA_000404065.3 Pinus taeda
ATACACAATTTTCACAGAAATCAAAATCCAAAGAGCTATTACTCATACCTTCTACCATACCTTTACCATGAAGTATTCGAAGGCCCTTCTCTCCAATATGTCCAAGCTTTTGATGCCACAGCATGGTCTTCTCTCCACAGACCACTAGATTTTTTGTTCCATTTTCAGGAACCATAGAACTATTGCACCCATCAACAACAGTGCTACCTTGCACCTTGTACAGAGTTCCAATCCAAACTCCCTGCATCAATACCAGTGCTCCTCGAACCATCTTGCAGGTATCCTTCTCGAACAGTGCCTTTACACCTGCATCATCTAACTTGCTTACAGAAATCAGATTTCTGGCCAATGCAGGAATATGCAGAACACATGTAAGGGTTCTAACCCTTCCACCTTGCAACTTCAACTTTACTTTTCCACGATTAATGATTCTAGCCTTCCTATCATCTCCTAAGAAGACATCACCACCATCGTATTTCTCATTCTCGTAGAACCACTCTCTATGGGGACTGAACTGAAAGGATGCACCTGAGTCAATTAACCATGCCTCATGATCTACATGTGTACTTTAAGAAGCCAAGTACACATCCCCACCTTCATCTGAGGTGGTTTTCGCCTCTGCAAAAGGAGCATCATCAGATCCCTTTCCTTTATCAGGAACTTTAGATTTACAGTCCCTTTTGTAGTGCCCTTCCTTTTCGCATTTCCAGCACACCAACTTTACAGGTTTTCCTGGGACCATCCTCATACAGACAAGGCATCACCATTCTGGCTCTCCATATTTTTCTGTCTCATCTCCTCCGTCAGCAAGGATGAGACTATTTCATCAAACTGCAAGGCAGTGCATTGCTACATATTGCAATAACCAGACTATCCCATGAATCTGGTAGAGAACACAACAAATTGATGCACTTATCTTCATCTGAAATTTTAATATCAACAAATGCTAACTGACTTGCCACAGTATTAAATGCGTTCAAATGCTCTGTCACCGAGTCTCCATCTTTCATCCTCAGGTTATACAGCCTTTTCCACAGGAACAATTTATTCACCAGAGACTTAGATTGGTACAAAGTCCCTAACTTGTCCCACAAAGCCTTAGTCATAGCTTTCCCTGATACATTCAGCAATACTAAATCTAAGACACAATCATATTGTGCTCTTTTCCTTCCGATCTAACTTCCTCCACTCTCCATTGGACACTCCTGTTGGTTTAGTACGTAGATCTACCGCAATCCACTAATCTTTATCCACCAACAGATCCTCCATCTTGAGTTTCCATAACTCAAAACTCTGACCATTAAATTTATCGATCTCTATCTTTCCACTACTCGCCATCTTCTTTCACCATCAAAATCGATCTCGCAGATCTCCCACTGAACAAGGTCTACCAGAGACCTGAGCGAAACCCCTCAACAACAAAGGCGTCCCCTTGAAGCCAAAACAACTCTGATACCAAATGTACGTTTTAACCCCGTACAGAAATTACCTGCATACGAATTCTAAAACACATGAAATAAACAATGCGAGAGCATAACACATAAAACACATATACACAAAGATTTTCCCCTAGATCCCAAAATCGGGACTACCAACCTAATTTTTCATTATATTCCTTTCAATGTTACAATACATATTTATACATGTCGAAGCATCCAATACCATGGACTGAAAACCATCACATCAAAAACCATGGACCAAAAACCTTAGCATCCAAAACCATGGACCGAAAACCATCGTGTCCAAAACCATGTGCGAAAATCATGCACAAAACCATAGGTAGGTCCGCCCAACCTAACATAGGGTCCAAAACCAAAATTTTCCAGGGCGCTGCCCTGAACCCCATAGAGTGGGGTTACCTACACCCCTCAAACTCCCTGTGACTCCCCCAGCTACACAATCAATGCAACGAAGGGGGGGCTCCGCCCCCCTTCTAACCCCCTGGTTAACTACGTGGGCTAGTCATGAAAAGAATATAACACAACCCCCCAACAGTTGCCAAACTCAATGTGGTAGTAGAGTAGATCCTTTTTATCCCCCCAATGCTTTAGGAATGCATCATCTAAAGACTCAATATCTACTATAGACCTTGGGGTCAGTTCTCTTAACCATTTTCTAGCCTCTCCATCTAGGTTATCAGCATAAATATATAATGATTCAAGATGTTCCTCAGTTGTAACACCTTTAGTCCCAGTGAACTTAGGCATATACTTTTGATATTATCCAATAAGCATGGCATTCAAAGAAGTGGGTAGTACTAGAGGTTCATACCTAGCAACTATGATTCTTTCCATTTTGGTAGGTGCTTGTGGTCCTGCCATAGCTATGGTGGCTACAAGGGTACTGGAAGTCTAAATGACAGAGGGTTGAGGAGTGATTGATAAGACTAGAAGAGTATGATGGATAGGAGGATAGGTTCCCTTTGGGCTTACAACAAAAGAAGAACCTAAAGAATAAGGAGCTATATGGATCTCTGAGATTTTTTCTTCACTGCTAGTGTTAGAAGTTATACTCTCAACATGTATTTGTTCTATTACAGGATTTTCTTGAAGAGATATAGAATATTGTTTAGAGCTACTTGAACCTGATGCTCCTTTTTGCAACACCTTTCTTTCTTTGATGATCTTTTCAGGGTCAGGTACTGGGTCATCTTGTGGCTTCTGAGGATTTCTCCAAGTATGCCTCCCAAACTGAGCTAGAACTATGCAGTGGAGTCACCAAGAGGTTCATCCTCTAGTAGAGTTTCTAGATATATGATTACAACCAAAATAGTGTCGAGACTTTGTCTATCATCAAATTTGGATCTGTGTCGTCCCCCAGGGAAGCTGAGCTTCAGTCTCCTTTCCTCGGCAACGACGCCAATTATGTTATCACTCCAGGAAGCTCTCCTAGGTTGTAGCTTGAAGATGCCTGGTAACATATAAACCTTCAATATTGTTCTCTGAACTACTGGAATGGATTAAGGTTTGGATCAAGTCAGATGATTCTTTCAACTCTGTTTTCACTCCAAACATGCATGAACACCCTCAGCTTGACAAGGCTTTAGACCACTAATGCTCAATAGTTTATAGATTGAATGGATAGATGGCGAATACTGACTATACCAGCAGATGCATACATAAACATATATGAATGGCTAGCTACAGAAAGTGAATGAAGCTTGCAAATCTAATTTATCAATGGAGAGATAAGATGGCAATTATCTAGCATTAGACACAGAAGAAAACATGAATAACCTATTCAAGTGCAAGCTTAGAATAGAGGAGAAGATGGCAATTGAACATGTAACAACAAAAGAAGCTTGTATTACTGGAATGAAGATGAGACGCTGATAGGAATAGAGTATCCACAGTCTCCAAAAGTTGAACCCTTATTCCTTCTAACTTTCAGCCATTTATAGGCTTTTTACAATGCTCTCGAGCTCTCTAGGGCTTAAGATGTCTTAATCTATCCCCTTTGGCTTTTAAATACTTGATGCCATAATTAGATAAGTATGAGCATAGGGGCTCTGTTTCTAACAAACACAGTAACTAAATCTAGTCCCTTCGCCGCACTGTCAGGTGGCTCGCATGCATTGTGATGTTCTACGATCATTTTTGATAGTTCGGCTGCATCATGCTGTTGTTTTTTCGCCTTTCAGCCATGGATTCCGTTATTTCAGTTCAACTATTCGACTGTCACAAACACTGACAGAGCTAACCACTTTCCTACCCGGGTGATAGATGGGAGGTGGGGTATGAGGGCATATGGGCCATTGGATGGGATGGATCGGTAGTCAAGATTGTGGTTAGGCGACAGAGGGTGAACTACGGTGATGGTGAACGAGGGTCATTGGATTGAGAGAAATGGACAAAGGAGATCGAATCCAGGATGCCTGAAGTTGTGGCAGGAGTGAAATAAGTCCGAGTTGTCAGATCTCAGATGGGTAGATCAAACGGCTATCGGGCGGAGGAGGTGCTCGAAAGATAATGCCCGTGGCGGTTTCATTTGAGCGGAAATGGTTTGTATCGGGCGGTAAGCGGTAAAGGTCAGAACCCGCCCGATGCCATTCATCAGATGCCATGTAGCAATGAAGGAGAGAGAGGAAACCACCTTTATTGGGTGGGTATCCTCTCACTTGTTTCCCGCGTGATATGCGCGACAGCCATTAGATCTAGCGGGGGTGATCTAATGGTGAAGATTGATTGAGCATGTCTCATTGGTTGGGTGAAGTGTGGGCGGTCAGATCGGTGGGGAGATCGATGATGGGGGGACACGAAGGTATGGGATGTCCTTGAGAAATGTGTGAAGGGCGCGAATGGGCGAAAAGGTAAGGTTTTCGGGGGGTTTTTTGCACATTAGTGAATGGGTTAATTTACATAGGGCCAAGGCGAAAGTGGGTTTCGTTATGATGTGAGGGTCAAGTTAGGACATGAATGGAATTGAATGGGAGTGGGAAAGTGAGGAAAGTGTGGTGATGGACGGAAAAACAGACCATTTCCTTCCTTTAGCCTTCAAAATAGTAGCGCTGCACCTCAGGGCTAACAAGTAACATTCCCCAAACCCATGCATATTGTATATATTTCTTCATCAGGGCGATAGATAACCCCTCCCGCTCCCACTGTACCTAATAATAAATTATCACGTGTGTATATATATATAAAACACTTTGAACTTTTATATATATATATAATTTTAAATATATGGTATATTAAGATTTTAGTTTTATTTATGGATTGGGATTTTAAGATTTTTTTGCACAGAAAGTTTGGTAGTGGTGTTATATATATTATATATATATATATATAATATATATATATATATATATATATTATATATATATATATAGTAATTATATAATGGAATTATTATTAAATAAAATATACTTTTATAAAGATCTCGGAGGATTATAATTCCAAAAAATTGTTGAAGATTATTAAGAAGTGAGGATGAAGTTTAAGGAAGAGTAATTAGAGATTATTTCGAAAATTCATTCGAAGGGGAGGAACTTTTTGTGACTATACATCATCACGTGTCCAATATCAAAATAAATGAGGTCACCTACATGGGGCCTTGGATGAGAAAAAATTTTAGATAGGTCAAAAATTGGGTATAAAGAGTTATATGATTACACTTGATTGAAGAACTAAGGTGCACGGGTGTTAGATTGGAGATTTAGACAAACTCTCAAAGTGGAACATAAGTGGCAATCTTTCAAGGAGACTGGAGTAAATGTTATACATTGGTCACTATCCCATTACAAGGAAATATAGATGTATTTTCAAAGCTTAGTCTAGTGATCATTAACGAAGGGATTAGGGAAATAACCAATAAGAAAGAGATCTGAGGCTTAGTACTAGAGGTGCTTACCCATATATTGGTTTTTTTTTAGCAAATTTAATTTGGAATCTCTAAGCAGTAAAGATTGAGATTTAAGTCATAAGTTGGGGAAACATAAAGCTAATTTAGTGAAAAATAGGCAGAGGTGTGTGAAGCAAAGAAAAGATATGGTGAGGATGTTTGAAAGAATGATATTAGAATCAAATTGGTTGACTCCAAACACCTAAATTGGACTTAAAAAAAAAAAAAAAACTAGACCATAAAACCATTCAACAAAAAAACATGAAATATTTAATTATATATATATATATATATATATATATATATATATCCAATTGTCAATTGGGTTTGTCTTAGGTGGTTGGGAGGAACGATTCGGATCCTCCCCACCCAGATTCAATTCCTACAAGTGACATGATGAGTTTTGATGTAATAGACTAGAACATATATATTCCTTATGTATATATCAAGGGTGGATATAGCCAAAATAGTAATAAGTGAAATCCAACTCTAAACCAAAATACATCAAAAAGAGGATTTCAATGGCCTCTAATCTCCAAAAAAAATCATGCTACAATAAATAAATGCACATCATCAAAGGGATTGCCTATATTGGGATCCTCATCATCAATACAACCTTTAAGTATTAAAATAAAATAGAAAAAACCTAACATGACTAATTAGTGATTTTGCTTAAGCGAAGGGTACATTTTTACTAGGTTCATGATAGACAAGTCCAACAATAAATGTCACCAACATCGAGGTACATAGAGGGCTTCATGTTCTTGATTGAATTCTGGATACATACCATCATATGTGATAGAATCCAATAGAAACATTGCAATCTTGTGAATCTTGAAATCCTAACAATTGTAAGTCTACTAAATTTTGAATGGGATTTAAAATTTTAATTTCTCTATATAAAGTGAATTGAAATGGAACCTCTCTTAACATATAAAACAAGGATAAATACCTCAATTTAAACCCACTTGGATTTCACCCAAGCACTATTGATTGCTTGACTACACCATCTACATGAACGAACATGCATGGTAACATAATATTCATGCACTAAAGGCTCACAATATTCGACAAACACACTATGATCCATCTCTTTGGGGGTGTTGATATGATATATGAGATTTTTTTAGAACAAAACCACACCATAAAACTATCCTGGAATTGAAACTAATTCTAGTTCTAAGTATTATCATACCATCGTGAGACTAGTGTGACTAAATCAACATGCAATCCTTGATCCAACCAATGCATAGGGATATAAAACAAATTAGAAATACTCTTCCATGAGTTTCTCAAGGTATACATACAATTCTTGATACCATAGCAATATTAGAAATATAGGAGTGACATGGATGTTGGTCATAACTTCTAAGATTGGTTGGAGCCAACCCATTCTTTATTTTCCACGTAGTTGATTGAATGTGCATTCAATATGGGAGATTAAGATTAGAATAAAATAAGATGGCCAACACCATTAGGAGCTTCTTCATCTATCATTAATGATTTGTGAATTGAAATTATATTCTAATTATTCACATCTTAAAGGAATCAAGCCCGAGATAGGTATTTGAGGCTTCTCATCATCATAACTATCAACCCATAAATCAGTGAATTCAACAAGCTATGAAAAATATATATTCCATAGACAGGGTACCCAGGTAATATTAAGAGTGCTTAAGTTGCCTTTATTAATGTAATACTTGGTTCAAGTTTTCTTTATACTTCATGGACATAGTAGATGATAGAAAAAACATGCTTCTTAAAATCTATAAATAGCATTAGGCCAATATTAATACATCCCTTTGAGCAAATATTCTTATGTGAAATGTCCACAATACCCACTTCACTTGCCAAAAAACACACCCACTATAGTTTACAATGAAAATGTCAGATAAAGTCCAATGCTTCTCCAAGATAGAAACCATTAGTAACTACAATGTTTCAAGATAATAACAAGATTTACAAGGCTACCTATGGAAGAAAAAGGCATCTTCTTGTTAAAACTGATTTATTTATTTATTACTGACAAAGAAGGTGAGTAAAAGTTAGTTTTCCATTTATTACTTCAAGATATACACTTTAAACGAGCATACACCTTTTCAATGAAAATAAGTCTCTGACCTATGCAAAGCTTAGCTAGAAAGGTCAAGAATATATGTAGCCAGTACAAAGATGGAAAGAGTGCTAAGCACTTCCAAGTCTATATTCTCATGTAGAAGAAAATAGAGAACATAAATGTGTTAGGACTCAAATATGAGAGAGAAAAACATAAACAACATAGCAACAATACAATTTTTATGCTTGAAAACCCTTGTAGGAAAAACCAACCATGAAGATATCTTTGATTACCATTTGGCCAAAATTAACCAAGCCACCAGCCAAGTGAGGCCTCATCCATTCACTTCTTGGTTCCTTACAATGGAGGACACCAAGCCCTTTAAAGGCTTCATTACATAAAATCCATGAGCTCAATACCATGGGTCACTAATACCATGTGCCCAAAAAATACAATTGTATGGCTCTGTGATTGAGTCAAATTTAACTAACAAAATGCATATTCCATAGAGAGAGAAATGGATACAAGCTTCAAGGGAAACCTTTTAAAACTATGTGAAAGGGTCAACTGCAATACAGTGTATTTAGAAAACGTTTACTTTGGTAGGCCTTTAAAAAATCCATAGATGGGCCAAGCATTGGGTAATTTGACTTCTTAGGAAAACTTTATAGAAATTATATGATGTTTCATTTTGAGATCTAGTTTCAATGAAATAGGAACATATCTTGGGCCTTGAATTGCTCATTTTTACTATTAAAAGCCAAACTTAAGCATTTATGGAAAAAATTACCCCTTATTAATATTTTCTTAAAGATATCCAACAAGAAGATTTGATTTAATGCTTAAATGTCATTTTATTGGACTAAGGTTGGCCTCATGTTAGAATACTTGGACTAAGATTGACATCATGGTAAATGACTATGCATTGTTCTTTATCTAATATAATTAACTTCACTGTATATAATCCATCTTCCACAATTGTTACCATTACAAGGAATCTTATCCCTATTGTTGAATACCACAATATTAATGAATAAGGTCATACCAAGTCAAAACACAAGGATGACTCATTCATTCACCTTCTAACCCAACACTTATGTGCATATAAACTATCCCAAATGCAAGAGGTCACCACCATGCATAGTCTTAGCACAAAGTATAATATTGAAATGGATATATCTATTCAAGGCACAAGGGAGACTTCAATAGTTAAAGAGAAGAGTATTGGTAGTTTCTCTTTATTGGTTGATTTTCTATCCTAACATCCTTGAGATCATTTTTTTTCTTTCTATGAAAAATGTGTGCTAGGGGTTGATTTTATGTCTTAACTTCCTCAAGATCATTTTTTTCTTTCTGTGAAATGTGATGCTAGGGAAAGCCACTGGGTACTTATCCAATTCCAAGCATGGTGCCTTGGGTAAATCAAATTCTACAAAAACTTAAATAAAGTTGTGAAAACATAAAACTAAGTTGCTTCCAAAGCAACTTAATAATGTTGGTTCAAAATAAAGTGTCAAGAAAGAAAATGGTGGTCAAAGTATACCTCACTATGTGTGAGTCACTAATATCATGTGAACTAGCTGCTTCTAGTATCCAATAAGATAGACTAATACTACCACAACAATATTACAAAAAATAGATATGAGCATGGTTTCAAAGTTATGGGCTTTATTTTTCTAGGGTAGCATAACAAACCAAAGACATAGTTACTTGCAAAATTTGACTAGACTGAGAAGTACAATAAAATTGCAATGCTATTACCTCTTCCAATAAATGTAGAAAACATTTTGTAAACATGAGAAGATGCACCCAATTCAAGTGCACATACAAATTCTATCTTGTAATCATTTCCGAAAATAATGAATGACTTCCGGAGAAAATGTGAAGTACTTATTTGTTTTGAAGACTAAATACCAATCAATTGACTCAAGCAGAGCAATTTTCTATCCAACCATAGGTTGTCTGTTGTGGACACCACCCGCTAGATAGGTTATGATACCACCAAGGCAAAGAAGCAATGCATAATACTCATGATAGTCTCTCCACCTCTGCACAAGAATATTATTATCCAAGGGTCTCACTATTGATTTTTTTGCCAACAAAGTAACTCTTTTGCATCGACAATACCTGCCCCACATAACACAAGGGCATCTTCATTCTTTTATCAACACTCCCTCAAAAGTACCCTCCATCTAATGCTTTTCAGTGTGTGCATAAAAATGTCCAAGCTATTTTCCACTCCAACTTTATTTTCTTGGTTCTTAGCTTTTCTTATACCTTTAATGTAATGACCTCGACCATCTTGCAGTGTATGTAGATAGTGTGCTAATGGTCTCGGTAAGATACATTCATGTATCTAATGTAAAGGTTGTCTTGGTCACCAGGCACTTGTATGGTTTTTATAAATATTTCCTTAGTTATCTTTGTATGCATATTGAAAATAATATACCTATACCTTGTGCAGTCACCTTATAATGGTGTAAGTATGACCCTATTTGAGAAACACGTGGAAATCGATAAATATTCTTCTTATGTTGTACACATTAAGTAAGTGTCATAAGACAAATATTTTATTTGTCACTATGGTTTTTTATGGATGTACACATGTTATATGTTGTACCAAGATCTAACAAATTCCTATATACTTGCAAGCATTGGCGTTCGTATAGCTCGAAATATTTGTAGATGTAATAGCCCTAGTGAAAATTCCATGTAAAAATGTATATAAGGCCACGGTGATGGGACATTTATTCCAAGCTTAATGGTCGACAGGACATCCTTGTTATGGCTAAGGAAATTGGCAAAGGCAATGGCTAAGGCATTAAAGAGGCAAAAAGGCATTTTGGCACATTTATTTATGAAAATAAAGGAAATTAGGAGAAAAAGAAAGTGAAAGGTCACATGTTGCATGTGAGGAGGAAAATGAAGGAAAATAGAGGCCTCATCAATAAAAAGGCTTATGAGGATCAGTGGGAAGGACTTGGTCAGTTCAGTTTTCGAGCTCTCTCATTATTCTCTTTCTCTGTCTCATATTCTTGGATACTTAGAGTTTCTTGGACCATTCTTGGAGGGTGTGGCATACTTGGATTTTTTGAGAAAGAGAGCAAAGGAAGAGCAGGAAAGCACAAGAGGGCATCAGGATCAACAACTACATCAAATTTTCTTGCAGGTACCAAGTTGCATGTATGATTCCTTCACTAGTTTTGGCGTGCATGGCACATTCATGTGGTTTCTTGGTCATGATCTGTCACTGGCATGGAGGATTACCTGGATTAATAGTGGATTTTCCTAGCCTTACCATTTAATGGATAGCCATCGTGTTGTGGGTTTATTTTCTTTGTTTCTAGTTGGTTCTCATGTTTCATTAGCTTGGGTTGAGTTATTAGTTCTTGGAAGCCTTGGTTGGACAAATGTTCTAGAGCCCTATAACGACTTAGGTTGATTTACTAGTCTCGTAGCCTTGGTTGGACAAATGCTCTGGAGCCCTGGAACAACTTGGATTGAGTTAGTAGTCCCATAGCCTGGTTTGGACAAATTCTCTGGGGCCCTTGGTGGGTTGAGTTACTAGTCCCGTAGCCTTGGTTGGACAAACGCTCTGGATCCTAGTAAAATTTGTGGGTTAAGTTACTAGTCCTGGGAGACGAGTTGGAACAAACACTCTAAAGCCCTGGAAGGCTGGGATAGAGACCAATCTGATGTTGGTTTTGTGATGTCCGACTGTGAGGTGGAATCACTATTTAATGGGTTGAGATGGATAGCCTCCATAGTCCATGGATGAGTTTTGATTGATGTGTTCTATGAGATCCCACATTCATGCTTGGAATATGGCATGGGTGTGAATGACTGAAGAGAGATTTGGCTCAGCCATTCTACAGTCAGGTGGAATGTGTAAGTCCCATCCCAGGTTTGGATTTTGCATCAGTAATGAAAGGTTGTTTCTCCTTGTATCTCTATGAGCATTATGATGGATTATATGAGGTTTACATGGTTGTGATTTCATTAGTATTTATGTCCCTACTATGTTGGTTATGTATGTATTTTATGACAACAATGATGTATGGCTCTCATCATATTATTACTTTTTATTGAATGATCAATGTATATATGACCTAATGGATGAAATGGCAGCTAATGTGATAAAGAGACAATGCTTCATAACGATTCTCAGATAAGTATGAGATCCCTACACTTAACTTTGTTATTTACACCTATAGATTACATGTCGATGGTATGTTTGACGAAATGCATGTCATGGCTAGTAGGGGTCTGGCTAAGGTCTTGATCATCTCATTGCGTTTGCATCATTGTTTCCTTGTAATTTCCCTTATTCTAAGATTTCATTCCATTCTGGGTAGTGTCCTAGGCTCTGAGCCTAAAAAAGCGGCTTAAGTCCCGAGATCGCTAGCACAACACTGACAATTTTGGTCCACAGTTGCTGGCAGACGTGCCTATGCGAGTGAATTTAGGTTGTTGGTCGCTCCCTTGCCCATAGCATGAGAGTGAATATGCCCCAAGAAGCCTAAAACAACAGTGGGACGTAGAGATAGGCTATTTGAGTGGTTGATTTATCCTTTGAGGGTTTTGTTGATGATGTTAGATGTTTGTATGGTGTGTTTTTGTCGGTTCCACTTCCTTAAGGTGAATTAGGAGGTCGAATCATATCATAGTGGCCTCTCGTCGCATGTTTACCCCGGTTAGCCAGTTGCTTAGGTAGATGTGGGAGGAGAGTGTTACAAAGTGGTATCAGAGTGTGGTTGCACTCTCCTTGGGATGCGTGTTGATCATGCTTTCATGATTGGTTGCATATGTGTTCCTTATGCATGTAGTCCATGTGCTTGTTGCATTTACATGGTGTTGATCATGGTTGTAGTGATGTCACCATGTGAAGGTTGAAGGTGTTGTCATGGAGTATGTCTTCATGTGTGTATGGTTGATTATGCATTGTTATGCATGTCAGTGTTCACATATTATCAAGTGCACGGGATATGATTGTTGTTGTCATGCATGAGGTCATGGTTTGTGTAGTTGATATGGTCATGCATTGATGATTGGACTCTAGCTAGGATGGTGTGTATATGGTTTTGTACTCATTTGTTATATGTATCCATGCAGTTGTTATGCATGTATGGTATTGGTTATAGTTATCCATGAATAGTAGATCAAATATGCCTTGTGAAATCATTATATGCAATTTAGGTCATCATGGTGATATTGGTTGTTATGATGCGAATGTATTGGTTGAGATAGAATAGGAGATGCAAATCATCATAATGAGTTTGCAGCATTGGACTTTGGGATAAGAGAAGATCGTCATACATGTATTGTATGTTTGGCATGCAAGTATGTAAGTCAAGGATTGTTATATGCATTAGGTTTATATGCATGTATTTTGATGTTATATTCATTAGGTTTATATGCATGTATTTTGATGTTATATTCATTAGGTTTATATGCATGTCTTTTGATTTTCATCTCCTATTCTATCTCAACCAATACATTAGCATCATAACAACCAATATCACCATGATGACCTAAATTGCATGCATCATTGGACTTTGGGGTAAGAGCAGATCATCATACATGTATTGTATGTTTGGCATGCAGGTATGTAAGTCAAGGATTATTATATGCATTAGGTTTATATGCACGTCTTTTGATGTTATATTCATTAGGTTTATATGCATGTCTTTTGATGTTAAGGATTGTTATATGCATGTCTTTTGATGTTATGGTTACATTCATGATAGATGATAGTTGATTAGTATAGTCATATGCATATGTGTCGGATAGTCATGAATGATAGTAACCTGTGGTTGTAAGAATTGTTATTGTTGGTTAGGTTAGACAACTTGATGATTATGTTATATGATATGTTGTTAATGAGTATGTTATAGGTTAACTTGTCGTTGTTATATGACAGTTAGATTGACAATTAGGTTTTATGTTGTTAATGAGCATGATATATAGCTTGTTGTTGTTATGTGTTATTAACTTGATGATTAGGTTCATTTCATTGAGATCTTGATGTTGTAATTTGGATTGGTCATATGTGTGATGGTTATGTTCATTGCATTGAAGTTCTTGAAGTTACATGTATTGTGTTAACCTGGTTTGACCTATGCAAATGGTTATGGTTGTGATATTCAGGTATGAGCCGACATATTTTTGATATGGTGTCGTACTAATCTAGATTGATTATACATATGTGACTGTTATGCATGAACTATAAATGCTTATGAGATTATGACGTGAACATGTTAGTTAGTTACTTTTATGGATGTCATGATTTATGTTTGAGTTGATATGTTGTGAAGTTGTATTGTGCTAACCTAGCTTTATTGTGTAGACAGGATAGCCTCCCCTGTTATACATTAAGGTATGATTTTTCTTATGTCATATATTTGGTGCTTGGTTGTTTGATTATGATGTCTATTTGGTGTTTGAGTGTTTGGTGCCTAGTTGATTTATTTAACATGACATGTTTGCAAGTTGGTTGAATGTTTGATGGATTTCATAATATGAGTATGCATTCCAATGATCTTTCTTTAAGATGGTTTTACTAATACATATGTGTTGATACAGTCGATATGTACTTGATTGTAGTAGGTGATAGTTGTAGCATAATGTCTAATGACTATGAGTTGACTATGGATTATGACATGATTGTTTGTAAAAGTTTATTTCAAATTGATAGATATGATTCTCTTGATATTTGGAACATGTGGTTTATATGTGTGAGAAGTTATAGGAAACATGCTTGGCATTAGCGTGACGAGGTAATAATTGATGTGTTTATATAACTAGCAGTTGGGTGATGTGACAGCGCATAGTAAGACTCAGTCACGAAAATGTAAAGGTAAAAGAAAGGAATCAGGTAAGAATTCCTTTGGCTATGTTTGGAAACCCTAATTCCAAATGAATAAGTGTTTTGCATACAGGGAGTCTTCTTAACCCTAATTTGTATGAAATTAAATGGATATGTGCTAGATTCTTGAATATGTACTTGACAGGTATATTAGCTAGTTTCTAGTCACAGGTGGGGGGAATTAGAGTCCCTTGAGAGATGGCTTGGATGTGTTCAGTTGCAAGCAATGTGCTTGGAACAAAAAGGTAAGATAAATGGTATATTTTTATATTTATTTATGCACTGATAATTATGTGTTTATGGTAGTATGACGCAGGAGATTGCAGGGCAAGAGACTGCAATGAAATCTTGAAGAAAGCTCTAATTGAGTTTTCCTTAGGAATCATAGGGATTGAGTGATGATGTTTGTTGCTAATATTGTGCTTTTGGTCTTTCGGTGCTTTGTTGTGCTTGATTGCAGTTTTGTTTGTGTCTTGTGCATGGCCATGCCACTTGGGTTGTGGTGTCATTATTGGTTTCATGGTTTCCTTCTTGGTTGTTTCTTATCTTTCCTTTTATGTTTTGAGTGTCTTGGGAATTGTTTAGGAAAGAGGAAAGTTAATGGAGCTCGGGGAGAGCTGTGTGGTACTCAATAGGTAATGTAAGACATAGATGAATCTTGGTGCATGAGTAAGCACAACAGAAGGTAAGACTATGACAGTCAGTTGGACTGGTTGGGTCCATTGTGGTAAATGGACGGTGGCAGTGCAACCATGAGAAAGATAACTAGAAAAGGTAAAGTAAATGGATCTGAAGTGTCAGTTGCCTTGGCTATGTTGGGAACAATTGTTCTCAATGTTGTGTGTGAATAAAGGAAGTTCTCTTAGCCTTGACCTTGATATCTAGTAATTATGTTATGATCATGATTATGTTGATGTTTATACATGTCGATGTGTATGTATGTCATGTTTGACAGGGTTGTCATGGATCATGATTATTAATGCTAAAATTTATATGTATATATGTATGTCGTTGTTTGATAGGATGATGATTATTTTATGCTAATGATTATATATGTATGTATCTATGTCATCATTTGACAAGGTTGTCAGGGATCATTCATGTGGAGGAATTATTTCTTATGCAGGTGAATGGCATGAAGAGATTCTTGGTTCATGAGGAATCAAGTGGGAATAGTCATGACAAATATATGAAGTTAGTGTCATGCAGTTATGAGTTGATACTATGTGATTATACTATGTCTATGTTATGGACAGCTTATACCAAGGGATACAGTAGCGAAATGAAAGTAGTGTGTCTGTGGCATGCTAGGATAAGCATGAATAAGACACTGGAAGAAATATTTCTTGGTAGAGGTAGTGTGGTTTCGGAGGTGTGGTATTACTGTTGTGCATATGTCATACATGTTGTACATGTTGCATTTGTGATGATTGTGCGCATGGAGTATTGTGCATATGTAATGTGTGTACATGTTTATGCAATATGATGTACAGGGTGTTAGTACAGATAGTGTTATATGAATGTTGCCTATTCAGTGTTGGGTATAGATGGCGTTATGTACATGTTCAATATACACTGTTGTGTACAGTGTGCATGATGGATATGCAGTGTTGTATGCATATGGTGCTCTGTGCATGTTGGATATGTGGTAATATGTATAGATGATGTTGTGTACATATTGGATATGCCATGATATGTACGTGTAGTGTTGTGTGCATGTTGTATATGTAGTGCTATGTACATATGGTCTGGTGTGTATTATTGTACAAGTGGTGTTCTGTACATGTTGTACAAGTGGTGTTGTGTGCAGGTGATGTTGTGTACATGTCTTGCATGTGGCGTTGAGTACATGTGGTGTCACGTACATGTCGTGCATGTGGTATTGTGCTCACGTTGTACAAGTGGTCTAATGTACACGTGGCGTCGTGTACATGTGATGTTGTGCACACATTGTGCAGGTGGTGCGGTGTACAGGTGGTACTATGTACATGTTGTACATATGGTACTAGTGTATGTGTTGTATTGTGTGTATGTCATACTTGTGTTGAGGGCATATGGTAATAGATATGTGCATTGTGTAGGCGCATGTATTGTGTGGTGTTGTGCATCGAGTATAGATGTATTGTGTTGTGTTTAACGCCAGGTGTAGGTGTATGTATTACATTATGCATTGGACATAGGTGTATGTATTGTATTGTATACACTGGGTGTAGTTGTATGTGTTGTATGTTAGGTGTAGGTGCATGTATTGCATGGAGTTGTATGTCGTGTGTGGTCATATGTGTGTGATGCACATTATGTATATGTACACCTGGTTGAGGAGAAGGCACTAGGTGTTGGTCGGGTGTGGCAACCGATCTAGTGTGCGTACAAAATAAGAACAAAGGAAAAAGTAAGGATCAATGAAGGATAAGTATCGGTATATTATTTCAGTTTGATTATGCATGTGATTTATGATTTTGGTTGATCAGGTGCTCAAAGCAATAGCTCAAAATTCAAAGTTGTCGGATTAGTGTGTAACTTGGACGACGTGTATTGCTCATCATCCTAAATCCAACACAACTCATTTCGCACGAAACGAACATCGTATGCTCCCAGAAACAAGTTCTGTTCACTTTCCCAAACAGGTGATTTTTTCAAAAAAAATGACAGCCCAATGAGTTGTCCATACTGCTGACGTGGTGCTGACTGGTAGGTGTATGTCGCAGTTTGACTTGGTCAACAGGTTTTCTCTAACGAATCACAATGTGACAAGTGGCTTCTTGTTATTAGTTGGTTTTCCATGTTTTTGATTGGTTGGAATGGTGGCCAACCACAGGCTGACACGTGGCCCAGCTGGAGACAACCATGTCACATCCTGGGAGGCCACCAAAATTATGTTCAAATTCTGGGTGGAGGTAGCGGGGGTCGAACTTGCAACCTCACACAGCAAGTCTAAAGCCTTTGTGAATACACCATGCACAATGTTTCTTAACCCTTATGTTTTCAGGTTGTATTCAAACTTTAACCAATGTGTCATTCGAGGTAGGGCCAACCAACAATCAAGCCACCATAACGTGACCACCGGCGAAGGAGGAGCAGGGGCCCGACCGGCAAGGGCGGGTCGTTGGCCTTAGCCCAGGCATGTGGCACCCCATGTGGCCAAAATTTTCGGAAAATAGGCGTTAGCAAACATTTAAAGTGTCTGACAATTTCGACTGGTTTTCGGTGAAATTGTCACTCCATTAGCGCGTTTTGGGGTGAAATTGTAGGATGGTGCCAAATTTTGGGGAATTTGTTGTGCGATTAGCATAATATTGGGAAAGGCCATAACTTCTTCAGTTTTTGGCCAAATCAGGAGCAGAAAGAGGCTACACAGAAATTTTTGGACATTATATAGCCATTGGAACAAGTTTGAGAGCATTATGAGCATTGTAAACTGATGTATTCACAATTTTGAGCATAATAGAGAGGGCCAAGCCATTGGAAGCTGGACCAAGGAGACGTAGCCCACGAGGGATGAACTCCTTTATCATGTGTTGCTGTGATATTGTTTATGGTGATGTTAATGTATGTTATATGTTATTGTCCAATCATTTGTTTATGTTAATTTGCACATAAAAATTACATAAAAACACTCAAAAACCCGTGTTTAAACTTGCAAATAATTTCATAAATCCTGAAGCATATTTAATATAATCTAAAAAGGAATTTTAGCACAACAAAACTAATTTTCTTAATTAGATCAAGTTTGGTATCAGAGCTCTTGGTTTTATTTGTGCAAGAAGGATTTAACTGTTTGCAAGTGAATGTCATGCTTACAAGGTTAAAACTCAAGAGAAGAGAAGGGAAGCTGGTTGAAAGCCTTGAAGTTGGGTCAAGGGGAAGGAGGGAAAGGTTGCCACAATCTCCATCACCATTTCTTCCTCAAGTTGCAGTTGAGACTCCAGTGAGTATGTCCCATGAAGGAGAGCCTACAATGACAGAGGATGAGAAGGTCTTCAGGAATGATTTCTTTGATATGATAGAGATGGTGAAGGTCCTCTATGAATAGAGGAATACCAGATTGCAGGGTGAAAGCTCCAAACCTCCAGAAAGCCTAAAATGACAAAGGATGAGAAGGTCTTCGGGAATGATTTCTTTGATATGACAGAGAGGGTGAAGGTCCTCTATGAAGAGAGGAATACCAGATTGCAGGGTGAAAGCTCCAAACCTCCCAAAGGAGAAGGCTATTCAGGAGGAGGAGGTAATGGAAATGGAGGTAAACCTCCACCCTCTCCACCATCTTCTTCATCTTCTTCTTCACATGCATCTTCACCCTCTTCCACTAACACAACCATTACTCATACTCATCAACATACCTCAAAAGGAACTGGTAAATCACCATTATTAAAACTTGATGTTAAATTTGAACTACCCATGTATAATGGTGAAGTGAATGCAAAGAAGCTTAACAATTGGGTTCATCAATTGGAGGTCTATTGCAGAATTCAAAACCTTCAAGAGGATGACATAAAGATTCAATTAGCTTCCTTGAGGATGGAGGGTGAAGCACTAGTATGGTTGGAATCAAAGACACAAGAAGAGATTAAAAAAAAAATACGGTAAGATCTCAATTTCTTGGTCTGATTTCATTGATGCAATTAAAAGGCAATTCTACCCTCTAGCTTATATGCAGAAAGCATTATGAAATGGCAGAACTTTAGACAACTTAAAGGCCAAAATGTGCAAAATTACACCAAAGAATTCAGAAAAAAAGGTCTCTAATGTTAGGTGTAGACTTGCAATCACAAGACATGTTGTTGAAATACATAGGGGGATTACAAAGTTACCTTAGGCATACTATCCTTATGTTTAATCCCAGTAATCTAGATGAGGTGTGTGTGCAAGCCACTCATCTTGAGGCAAGAGGGAAAAATACTCCAGAAGAGGGTAGTAAAAAGCCATTTAAGGGTAAAGGAAAATAAAAGGATTTCAAAGGGAAGGGGAAGAAAAATGCATCTATTAAGAAGGAAGGAGAGAAATTAACATGAAAGAATTGTTCCAAAGAGGGTCACGATGAATCTCAATGTTGGAAGCTTCATCTCGAAATGAAACCAAAGAAATTCAACAAGGGAAAACAAAAGACAACTACAACCACTCAACAGGATTTGGGATCTGATTCGGGTGATGAAACTAAAATAAAAGCCATGGGTATAAAGGGAAAAGAACCCATTGCTAGCACCAGTATTTTAAATTCACACAATGAAACTCCAAATGAAAAGAAGAGGATAGAACTTTTTCACATAAGGGTGATCTCAAAACATAGCAAAATTGATACACTTTTCGACAGTGGCTCTCAAGCCAATCTTATCTTTGAAAACATTGTCAAAAGTTTAAAGTTGGAAACCATTCCACATCATAAACCATATCCACTTGGATTGGTGTGTGACAATGCACAATTGCAGGTAACTAGAAAGTGTAAACTGAAATTTGCCATTATTGCAAATTTCATAGATGAAGTGGAGCTTGATGTTGTCTCATTAGACATGGTATAGTTTTGGGCAGCCTGTATCTCATGACAGAAAAGCTATCTTCCATAGACATGAAAACACATACCATTTGTTCAAAGATGGAGTATAATATATTGTGAGATCTCATAGCAAGAAACTAAATCTTTCACTTGTTAATGTGGGACAGATGAAAAGACTAGTGAATTCAAGCAAGAATTTTGTGCTTCTAATGATCAAACCCAAGAATGATGTTGATAATGAAGCTTTTCAAGGTTGTGATTCAAGATTGAAATCTGAATTGGTTGATGTTGTTAACCAATATGATGAGATGTTTCAAGAACCAAAAGGATTTCCTCCCATGAGAGGAATCCAACATGAGATATAGTTGCAGCAAGATAGTCCTCTTCATAACATTGGCATGTATAGGATGTCAGTGATGGAAAGTGAAAAAATTAAAAAACAGATTCAGGAGTTGTTGGATAAAGGAATCATCAGGCCATCTTCTTCGACATGTGGTTCGTTGATTGTTTTGGTGCCAAAGAAGGATGGAACATGGCGCATGTGTGTGGACTTGCATGCATTGAACAAGATTACGGTAAAGAACCGTTACCCACTACCTAGAATAGATTATTTACTTGATCAATTGAAAGATGAAAAGTATTTTACTAAGTTGGAATTAAGAAGTGGATACCATCAAATTAGAATTGTTGAAGGAGACATTTGGAAGACAACATTCAAAACAAAACAAGGTTTGTTTGAATGGATAGTTATGCCTTTTGGTTTATGTAATGCTCCTACTACCTTCATGTGTGTGATGAATGATGTGTTGAGGCCATTTATTGATGAGTTTGTTATAGTCTACTTAGATGACATCTTAATTTTCAATAAATCCTGTGATGAACATGTCATGCATGTGAGGAGAGTACTTGATTCCTTAAAGAAAGCACAGTTATCTCTAAAGATGTCAAAGTGTGTGTTTGGAAAAACCTCTTTAGTTTACTTAGGTCATATTGTTGGAGGAGGTGAGTTGAAAATAGATCCATCTAAGGTTGATTTCATTTTGAATTGACCAAGGCCCAAGATAGTTACTAAGGTAAGAAGTTTTTTGGGAGCAGCCCAATATTGGAGGAAATTCATTGCTAATTTTTCTTCTATAGAAACTCCTTTGCATGCATTGAAAAGTGTGAAAAAGGTTTTCAGTGGGGAGGAAAACAACAAAAGGCCTTTGATGCATTGAAAGAAAATATCAGTTTAGCTCTAGTACTTTCACTTCCAGACTTGAGACAGTCATTTGAGATTCAGATTGATGCTAGTGACTACGCCATGGGTGTAGTCCTAATGCAACATGGTAAGCCTATCTGTTTTCATTTGGAAACTTTCAATGGTGCAATGATTAATTATCCTACATATGACAAGGAATTGTATGCATTGGTGCAAAGTATGAAAAAGTGGAAACACTACTTGATGGGTAAGGAAACAATCATTCACACTGATCATCAACCATTGCAATACTTGTAATCTGTTAAAATTGGCAACTAGGGCCAAACTCCATGTGGGCAGCTTATTTATGGAAGCTGATATTTTTATTAAATCCCTCTCGTTGAGAGGTGTAGGATTGATCCAGAGATCATCCGATTCCGATAAGTATTTATGGAGATATGAATTATTTTGATTATGTAATTATTATCAAGCTGGCCAGCTCTTGAGTAGGCTCAGAAGCCCAATATATGTGTCTATTCAACACTTACGTTTTAGTATAAATTGGTCAGAACTTGATGTGTCTATTCATCACTTATGTTTTAGTATAAACTGGTGAGAACTTGAAGTCATTTAAGTCAATATTCTTGAGGTGATCTCCTCTCCACGACTTGGGTTTTTGGAGAAGGAGAAAAGAAAAGAATATGTTGGCCTATGATGCCCTAAATGTTATGATGTCCTATCTGCTATGATGCCCTAATCGCTGTTATGCCCTAGCCAGCCGCAGGCTTATGAGGATGCAAACAGACCTTATATGTTGGACCTTATACGCTGTTAATGGAGACTCCTATACACAGGATGCCATATACGCAGCCATACATATATATACACTTGGCATTACGCTAGCCATATGCATAGCATTACAGTGGCCAGATAATATACGCATAGATCGGGATATGTATACACGCAAACTTGGAGACATGTATACATTGTTATGAATACGTAGGCCCTAATACAGGTGCCATGTATCACTGTAATGCGCATGCCCTAATACGCATAGCAGCTGTCATACACAGGTATAGAGCCACAGGCATATATATATTTGCACTGCATGGAGGTCTCATAGAGAGGAGCCGTTGTAATATTAACACGCAGTCAATGAAGGTCACATATACGCTATATATAATGAGGAGCTAATACATTGGTCACAACTCTAATGCATAGGTCATGGCATATATATGTTATCATATACAATGGCAAATTAAAGCAGCAAAATATATTATAAAGGTTTAACATACGCATGACAGGAGGATGCAGTCTCACCATATCTGTAAATGAAGTGACACGGTCTTGAATACTTCTGATGTGTCTGGAGAGTAGTTATTGGATGCATGTCTGTCCACTATAATAATCAGTCAAGGGAATGAAGCTGCAGACAAGATAGTGAAGCCACAGTTAGGTTGTCAAAGCCCCAGTAAGGGTAAGGATGTCATAACACAATCATGGAAAATTATGCATAACATATACGTTGTCTAACATATACACTGTCATAAGCAAATTCTCTATACATGATGTATGTGTAACGTAATGATATAAGCTTCACTAGCATGGATATTATACATGATATACGCAAACATAAAGACCATTGTCAAAGGTAACTGATATTTGCATCATGGATAGCACAATTATGCATGAAGCATGGATAACATCATGATGAATGTAAGCATGGGTAGCATGGGCAGCATGAAGCTTGATATGATGCATGGGCAGCATGGGCAGCATGAAGCATGATGATGCATGGGTAGCATGAAGCATGATAAGATCATGGGCAGCATGGGCAGCATGAAGCTTGATATGATGCATGGGTAGCATGAAGCTTGATATGATGCATGGGCAGCATGGGCAACATGAAGCATGATGATGCATGGGAAACATGAAGCATGATGAGATCACGGGCAGCATGATGATAATCATGATTAGTGCAGCATGCAATGGTGCAACAAGTCGACCAGATGCAACACTACGATAGGTGAAGCCATCACCTTGGAGAATCAGTTGAAGCAGAATGTCTTCAACTCATCTCATCATTATATGAAATGATCTATGCTAGATCTAGATAAGTCAAAGTGTTGACTTCTGTTGAAAATGTACTATCTCTCTCTCTTTCTCTGTTGAACTTTGAAGAACATAAAAGAAGAATTGATCAAGGGTTTCCCCACATTGTGGGGTTTGTCCCTGGCTAGCGCCACATCTTGTGTCCTCTTGTCTTGGCTTCTCTTCTGCAATTTATACTTATGTTCTATCTGCAGTTTATCTTAATGTTGATGTGATTGCCTACTGTGAAAAAATAAATAAATTTCTCTAGCATAGAACATACCTAAAATTAACATAATCTCAATCAAAGTTGCAGCAATCAAGGCACTTCCGATGGATGGGTTTTCTTAAACAATTCCACTTGGTAATAAGGTATGAGAAAGGCTACAATAAAGTTGTTGATATGCTTTCTAGGAATATTATTAGTGCAACTACTTTACTCAAACATAATTATGTTTTGCATGAAATTTTTATTGAGCAATATGCATTAGACAATGACTTTCATGATGTTTATGCAAGCTTGAGTCAAGGTAACCAAGTAGAGGAATTGGATTATCATTTGCATGATAACTTTTTGTACCATCTTGGCAAGCTTTGTATTCCACAGGGAGAAAGAGTCAACATCATAAGAGAGGCACATACTTCTCTTATTGCTAGTCATTTCGGTGTAAGTAAGACAGTGACACATCTACGTAGGTATTTTTATTGGCCTCATATGCTTGAAAGTGTGTCATGTTTTATTAAAGGATGTTCATTATGTGCAGTTAGTAAGCCTAGAAATAGGAAGTTAGGATTGTACACACCACTTCCAGTTCCTTCATGACCGTGGGAGAGTGTTTCTATGAATTTTGAAGGAGGCCTTCCATTGTCAAAAAGAAGTCATGGTTATTTGTATGTAGTTGTGGATAGGTTTAGAAAAATGTGTATTTTGATGCCATGTAAAAAGAAAATTACAACTAAGCAAATTGCTCAATTATTCTTTACAACTGAGCAAACTGCTCAATTATTCTTTCTAAATGTATGGGTGCATTTTGAATTGCCCACATCCATTGTTAGTGATCGAGATTCTCGCTTTGTTGGGAATTTTTGGCCAAGCTTGTGGGGATTCATGGACAGCAAATTGAAAAAGAATACAACATTTCATCCATAAACAGATGGTAAAATAGAGGTGGTGAACAAGACAATGATACATCTTCTTCGTGGGTATTGCAGCAAGTATCCTAAATTGTGGGATGAACATTTGCACTATATTCAACATGCTTGCAACCGGGCCAAACACTCTTCAACTCAAACATCGACATTTGAGGCATGTTTGGGATACTTGCCTAAGTCTCCTTTGGATTTCATTTTTGGAAAAGATGTTGCTATTGATGGTCATAGTGACATAGAAAAAGCAAGAAGGTTCATTAAACAAGTCCAATTGGTACACCAAAGAGTTCAAGAATAGCTTGAAAAATTCCAAGGCAAGTACAAATCAAGGCACGACAAGCATCGTGTAAATCACAAGTTCCAAGTTGGTGATGAAGTTTGGCTTCACATTAGAAAAGAGAGGCTCCAAGGAGAAGGTAAAAAACCGGAACCAATTAGTTATGGTCCATTTAGAATTTTGGAAAAGATTGGTAACAATGCCTTTAGGTTGGATTTGCCTTCATATATGCAAATTTATGTTGTTGTTAATGTTGAGAACTTAAGGTTGTATGAGCCTCCTTTGATTGAATATCAAGGAGAAAATGTCAAAATCCATTCCATTGAGGATTTTTCTCCTGAATACCTTGATGAACTACAACAAGACACCATTCTTGGCAGAAGAACAAGGTCTTCAAAACAAGGGAATGTGGATTACCTTCGAGTGGGGCTCAAGGGAACAAATCCTTCAAAGGCAAAATGGAATGAGATTGGAAAGGTGAGGGAACTGTACCCTCACCTGTTGGACAATTGAAGTGATCTTTTGGGGTCCAAAAGGCTTCCAGTGGGGAGGAATGATTACGTGCTCAAAATTCAAATTTGTTAGATTAGTGTCGAACCTAAATGACTGTGTAGTGATGGTCATCCTGAATCTGGTGCAACTCATTTTGCACGAAATGGACACTGTATGCTCTTGGAAAAAAGTTATGTTCGCTTTCCCAAATAGACAAATTTTAAAAACAAATGACAGCCCATTCAACATTCAGTACTACTAACGTAGCGGTGACTAGGCAGGTGTATGTGGCAGTTTGACTTGGTTAATGAGTTTTCTCTGGCGAATCACAATGTAACAAGTGGCTTCTTGTTGTTGGTTGATTTTCTGCGATTTTGATTGGTTAGAATGGTGGCCAACCATGGGCTGACACGTGGCCCAACCGGAGGTTGCACATGGCATCCTGGGAGGCCCCCAAAATTATGTTCAAAGTTTGGGTAGAGGTAGTGGGGGTCGAACCCACGACCTCACACAGCAAGTCTAACACCTCCGCCAATACACCACACACAATGTTTCTTAACCCTTATGTTTTCGGGTTGTATTTAAACTTTAACCAACGCACCATTGAAGGTAGGGCCAACCCATGATCATGCCACCATAACGCAACCACCGGTGGGAGGAGTGAGGGCCTGACCGGCGGGGGTGGGCCGTTGGCCTTAGCCCGGGTACGTGCACCCCCACATGGCCACAATTTTCGAAAAACAAGCATTAGCGGACATTTAAAGTGTCTGAAAATTTCGCTCAGTTTTCGGTGAAATTGTCGCTCCGTTAGCACGTTTTGGGGTGAAATTGTAGGATGGTGCCAGATTTTTGGGAATTTGCGGTGCGATTAGCAGAAGATTGGGAAAGGCCATAAATTCTTCAGTTTTTTACCAAATCGGGAGTAGAAAGAGGCTACACAGACATTTTTGGGCATTCTAGAGCCATTGGAATATGTTTCAGAGCATTCTTAGCATTGTAAATTGATGTATTCACACTTTTGAGCATTATAAAGAGGGCCAAGCCATTGGAAGCTGAACCAAGGAGACGTAGCCCAGGAGGGGTGAAATCATTTATCATGTGTTGTTGTGATATTGTTAATGGTGATGTTAATTTCTATTATATGTTGTTGTTCAGTCATTTGTTTATGTTAATTTGCACATAAAAATTACATAAAAACACTCAAAAACCCATGTTTAAAATTGTAAATAATTTCATAAATCCTCAAGCATATTTAATATAATCTGAAAAGGAATTTTAGCACAAAAAAACTATTTTTCTTAATCAGATCATTGGTATATGATGCTTACATGTGAATTATGGTTATGGTTATGATGGTTACATGTTATTTATGATTTTGATGGTTATGTTTTGAGCTAACCTTATGTGATATTTTTATACATGTTTTGGTCAAATATGCTAGTTTGACTTATTGTGACAAGAAGCGAATGTGATTGCAAATGTACCTTATTAATGAGCTATCAATGAGGTTTGATGTGAATTTATTTGAATTTATTTTAAATCTAATGAAAGTTATGTGCTTGGTATAGGAATACATAAAATGCACAGTTGGGTGGTTGAAATCGACTACAATAATTAGTAGCAGCACCAAAAGGAATTGGAACATTCAGCATGATGTTGGTAAAGCATTCAGGAATAGGGTCATTGTGGGACACTGGTACCCAATAGTGTTCATTTATTGCCATGAGCATGCTATGACCGGTATGATGGTTTTGAGGCAGGTATATGTCTTAGTTTTTGTATCTTCCGATGTGAGGAAGCCCTGTCGAGGGATGGATTGCTCGAGATGGGGATGCCAACAGCTTGGAAGGTGAGTGTCTGCATGGAAGGGGTGACCAAATTTCCTGTAGGACTATGTAGCAGAGAAGGGAAGGTCATGGATGTATTTGTTTTGGTCATTAGCATTGTCATATGGAATCATATCCACATTAGGATTGCACGTTGGAACAATGAGTTGGTAATTGTTCACTGAGAGGACAAGTGACATGGGATTGCAGTGTCAGACATTGGATGCATATCTGACTTTGCGGTGGATTCTGGACTTCCTTGGAAGGAGGTGAATCCTAGTATTACCTTGAGGGTGGAGGTGTGAGCCTCTGGATTCCCTTTTTGCGGATGCAGACATCATATCATTTTATTTGCTAATTGAGAAGATGCATATATATATGTGCGTGTATACATTATTGTAAACATTGTATCAAGCTGGACTAATAAAGCTCCATAGATAGTATGGTTATTTGCTAGTTGAAGCAAATGTGTATGTGTATATGTGGTCATTGTAAATGTTGTAATTAGCTCTATTATAAAGTTCCACTATGCAATATGTTGTCATGATGTTTTGCTTTTGAAAAGGTATTTCATTGTAAATACTGCAACAAGCTGTGTTATAAAGCTCCATGGGCAGTATGTTTTGTTTACAACAATCTTGTTGGTATAGCTGTCATTGAACACCGAGGACGACGTTTAACACCTAGTGAAAATTCCATGTAAAAATGTATATAAAGCCGCGATGATGGGACATGTATTCCAAGCTAAATGGTGGGCAGGACATCATGGTGGGTGTTCATTTGGTTGTATATGGCGAAGGAAATTGGCAAAGGAAATGGCTATGGCATTAACGAGACAAAAAGGAATTTTGGCACATTTATTTATGAAAATAAAGGAAATTATGAGAAAAAGAAGGTCAAAGGTTGCATGTGAGGAGGAAAATGAAGGAAAATAATGGAAAATGAATAAATCCGAAGCCTCACTAATAAAAATGCTTCTGAGGATCGGTGGGCAGGACTTGGTCAGTTCAGTTTTGGAGCTCTCTCATTGTTCTCTCTCTCTCTCTCATACTCTTAAATACTTAGAGTTTCTTGGAGCACTCTTGGAGGGTGTGGCATACTTGGATTTTTGGAGCAAGAGGGCAAAGGAAGAGCAAGAAAGTGCAAGAGGGCATCGAGATCAGCAACTGCATCATATTTTCTTGCAGGTACTGAGTTGCATGTATGATTTCTTCACTAGTTTTGGCATGCATGGCACATGCATGTGGTTTCTTGGTCATGATCTGTCACTGGCATGGAGGATTTCCTGGATTGGCAGTGGATTTTCCTAGCCTTGCCATTTTTTGGATAGCCATGGTGTTGTGGGTTTATTTTCTTTGTTTCTGGTTGGTTCTCATGTTTCATTAGCTTGGGTTGAGCTATTAGTTCCTAGAAGCCTTGGTTGGAAAAATGCTCTGGAGCCCTGTAACGGTTTGGGTTGATTTTCTAGTCATGTAGCCTTGGTTGGACAAATGATCTGGAGCCCTAAAACAACTTGGGTTGAGTTACTAGTCCCATAGCCTAGGTTGGAAAAACACTTTGGAGCCTTTGGTGGGTTGAGTTACTAGTCCCGTAGCCTTGGTTGGACAAACACCCTGGAGCATGGTAAAAGCTATGGGTTGAGTTACTAGTCTTGTAGCCTTGGTTGGACAAACGATTTTGAGCTCGGTAAAAGTTGTGTGTTGAGTTTCTAGTCCTTGGATTCAGGTTGGAACAAACACTCTAGAGCCCCTGAAGGCTAGGATAGAGACCAATCTGATGTTGGTTTTGTGATGTCTGACTTTGAGGTGGAATCATTGTTTGATGGGTTGAGGTGGACAGCCTCTGGAAGCCCTGGATGAGTTTTGATTGATGTGTTCTATGAGATCCAACATTCATGCTTGGAATATGGCACGGGAGTGAACGACTGAATAGAGATTTAGCTCGACCATTCTACGATCGGGTGGAATGTGGAATTCCCATCTCGGGTTTGGGTTTTGCATCACTAATGAAAGGCTATTTCTCCCTATATCTCTATGAGCATTATGATGGATTATATGTGGTTTATATGGTTGTGATTTCATTGGTATTTTGGTCCCTACTATGATGGTTATGCATGTATTTTATGACAGCACTGATGTATGGCTCTCATCATGTTATTACTTGTTATTGAATTATCAATGTATATATGAGCTAATGGATGAAATGGCAACTAATGTGATAAGGAGATAATGTTTCATTGTGACTCTCAGATAGGTATGAGATCCATACACTTAACTTTGTTATTTACACCTATAGATTGCATGTCGATGATATGTTTGATGAAATTCATGTCATGGCTAGTAGGGGTCTGGCTAAGGTCTTGATCATCTCATTGCTTTTGCATCATTGTTTCCTTGTAATTTTCTTGATTCTAAGCATTGATTGCATTCTGGGCAGAGTCTTGGGCTCTGAGCCTGAAAAAGTGGCCTAAATCCTGGGGTTGTTGGCACAGCACTGACAGTTTTTGTCCACAGTCGATGGCAAGCAGGCCTGTGAGAGCGACTTTAGGTTGTTGGTTGCTCCCTTGCCCATAGCATGAGAGCGACTATGGCCCAAGAGACCTAAAACAATAGTGGGACCTAGGGACAGGCTGTCTGAGTGGCTGACTTGTCCTCTGAGGGTTCTATTGATGATGTTGGATGTTTGTATGGTGTGTTTCATTGGTTCCACTTCCTTAAGGTGACTTAGGAGGTTGAATCATATCATAGTGGCCTCTCGTCGCATGTTTACCCTGGCTAGCTAGTTGCTTGGGTAGATGTGGGTGGAGGGTGTTACAGTAGATATGTGGTCAAAGATATGAGAATAGCAAAGGATGTGTTTTAAAGGCTTGTAGAAGTAACACTTAGTATAGGTTTATGAAATTGGTATGTCTCTAGACATAGACACACCTTCTAACACTAGCATATAAAACAATCCATCTAACATTGATAGGAGTGGATGTTCGTGAGGGCCTTGTATAAATCATTGACCTTGTTGGTATTTTCATAATTATTTTGAACCTTAAATCATAGTAATATCCCATTTAAATCAAAGTGTTATTATAGGGCCATGTTTGATGAAATGTGCACAAACATTTTAGGAGGTTTGAGGATGGAGAGTGAAGGAGGTCATGACTGAGAGACCCACACATATGTTTACAATAATTTTGGCACATGTTGAAGGAGAGGCCACATGGCAGGAAATAGATTGGCCAAAGAAAAGAGATTAGTAGTGATATGGCCAAGAGGGTGAGGGGGACACCTCTAGTTGGTCTAGAGGGGTTAGGCCCTAACTAACCAGGAGTAGGACTCGAACAATAGAAAAGAAGGGAAGTCATACCAAAGGGGGGAAGGAAAAATAAAGAAAAGAGAGAGAAGACAGTGGGTTGAACAGAACATAGCCCTCCTTTCATTTCCTATCCATGTGGCTTATTTTCAGAGTAGTGACCAACAAATGGAAAATAACACGTGCTAGTAACTGGCTAAACAGAGTTTCCTGGGCCTGCATGTAGTATTGTGACTTCATAAGAATACACTGGGCAGAGTATAGCAATGGTACTACGTAATATTCTTAGTGGCTCCTCCTTGTTGCGTTATATGAAGGTTGGGCATCTTTACAGAGGCATTTTGTTATGTTATAACCAGGTTCTATAACTCTATTCCATTTGTCAACTCAATTGTAAATAAATTCAAGAACTGTTCATTTCCATAACTCACTTCTTGAGATGTTAAACCAATATTAATGTTTCTCTTCCTTACTCTCATCATCATTTAGATTTGTATTTGTCTTGAGTAAATTTTTGGGATTAATATAAATCAGTCTTGGTGGTTATAAGCAATTTTATTGTTGGATAAAATCCATTGTGTGTTATGTGGATTAATGTGAAAAATGTACCTACAGTAGTGAGTCATTGAACTGTGTGACAAAATAACTCATTGAGAAATAAACAATTAAATCCAGAGTTTATTATGGTGTTGAGAATTTTTCCTAGTCGGGAGTTTAGACACTTACTAAAGGGGTGGAGGCTTACACCTCTGGAGTCCATAATTTTCTAAAGGGGTGGAGGATTACACCTCTGGAGTTTCCATATGTTGAAAGGGTTGGGACTTAAAGATGCCTTAGTCTAGCCTTCCTAGTGGAAACCCTATGACTTCAACATACTCTGGATTTCTTAGACAAGCTGGAGTTATTGTAGCAACATCCATAGAAGGGTGGAGGTCAGAGTAGACCTATGCACTCCCTCTACCTTTACATTGTTATGCCAGAAGGGTGGAGGTCAAATTTGATCTCTAGACTCCCTGTACCTGTACATTGTCCTGCCAGAAGGATGGAGGTTGGATTAATACATTGTTATGCTAGAAGGGTGGAGGACGGATTAGGTCTCTAGAATCCCTGTACCTAAACATTATTATGCTAAGAGGATGGAGATCAAATTAGATCTCTAGAATCCCTGGATATTTGTTCATTGGGATTGTCTTCATAAGTTAGGGTGTGACAACTACAATAACACTCTGTCTATGGTTGGGAGGTGTTGACGGTATTGGACCCGCCAACATGTCAAGGGATCTCCCTGTTAAGAAGTCCCAATTAGACCTCAGACTGTTTGGTGTAGAAGTCCCAACAGTGGGTCGTACGGTAATGCCTTGACCGCGATTTTGCACAGAGGCAAGTAAGATAACTCTGCTAGTAGCAAGCTTGTGACAACTGCAGTGAGTCAAGGAAGGTGCATGAGAGGTTCTAACACACGGGGGTTGAGATGAGTGTACCCCTTGGAAACCTGTAATAGTACTTAGCTTGGAAGGGAACACACGAGCAAAGATACACCACAACATGGAAGGCAAGTTAGCGAGCAATCCAAAGTGATGGTTAAATCAACAACACATTTCAAAAAGATTCATACATGCTTATATAGAATAGTCTATACATGCATGTGTAAGCAAACCAATACATATATCATTTAGAGTAAACTAGATAGCATATAATACAATACAACATATGCATGAAATGTGTTGGCTCTTGTTATATAAATAAGTGTAAGTTCCAGTCATACAATACATCCGTTTCCAACCACTAGTTCCAATAGTGGAACATTACAGCCACAACCGCCTGCTCCTCCAAAGAGATGTACTAGCTCTGCGTAGTGGAGAAGCCAAGGCTCATTACAATATTTTCCAAGCTCTCTCCAAGATAGTCTTATCAGAAGCTTGGCTGACCAAAAGCCTTTACAATGAGTTATGAGGGACTATTTATAGCAAGGGTGGGGTGACCCTTGACATTCCCCTTTGTGACAGTTCAACTACCCTCGTGACTCTTCACCTACTGTATGATTGTTACATCCAACTATCACAACTTGACTTACAGTTGTGTTGATGGTGTCAGACCCACCAACATGTCAAGGGGATCTCCCTAGTAAGAATTCCCAATTAGACCTCAAACCGTTTGGTGTAGGAGTCCCAGCAGTGGGTCGTAAGGTAATGCCTTGACTGCGGTGTCGCACAGAGGCAAGTAGAATAAATATGCCAGCAGCAAGGGTGTGACTGATATAGTGAGTCAAGGAAAGCGTATGAGAGTTACCAACACTTCGAAAGGGGAAGGAGGTGAAGATGAGTTCCAGGTTGAAAAAGATCAGTCCCAACTCGACTAGGAACACACAACATAAAGGACATGCATAGCTTCCGGTGGAGCAGTCCACTCGGATGCAGCAGTCAAATCATACAAGGTAAGATAACATGTGCAACACTCACGGATCAATCCGAGACGAGTGTGATAGTTGTTACGGAAAGGTTAGAGTGAAAGGTTTGTCTGATGTCCAACAGAGAAGTCGACACGGACGATGATAGCATTAACAACATATGCAACACATTAACAACAAGATTCATATAATTACATGTGAATCAATTCATACAAAAGTACGCAAGTTAAACAACACATATCATTAAAGCAACCGGACCAGTCCAACTACAATAACAACATATGCATGAAAATGTGTTGGCTCTTATTATATAAAGAAGTGTAAGTCACAATCATACAATACATCCATGTAAACCTGCTAGCCCAAAAAATGGAACGTTACAACCACATCCTCCTGCTCCTCCATAGAGATGTACTAGCTCCATGCAGTGGAGAAGCAAACGCACATTAGAATATTGTCCAAGCCTTCTTCAAAATAGTCTTAGTAGAAGCTTGGTTGACCAAAAGCCTATACAATGAGTTATGAGGGACTATTTATAGTAAAGGGTGGGGTGACCCTTGACATTCCCCCTTTGTTACAGTTCAACTACCCTGATGACTCTTCCCCTACTCTATGACTGTTACATCCAACTGTTGACACTCGCCTTACACTTGACATGACTCAACATTACAATGCACATGTAATCATGTGAGACAACATGGCTTGAGCAAGCCTTGCAAGACATCACTAACACTCGGTCTGCTATAGTGAGACCAACTCTTTGACATGCTTGTGATGGTGAAGCTGGTGAGTTGATTCCAAGCTTGGTAGTTCGTGATGGTGTGCATGTCCCTCATGGTGACATCTTGTTGAAGCAAACTCTTGCCTCTGTTGCAAATGTGTATTGGTTTGGCCCCTTCATCCAACTTGTCTGGTAACATGCGCATGGTCTTCTTGGGTATGGTTGAACTAGAAACACACTAATGCATAGTGTCTGTGTTGATGTTGAAGTGTGTGTTGGTGGTCATGCGCATCAACTTGCCAAAGTGCATGTTCAGCCCTAGTTGGACTTGCTTCTTGTCTTCGCCTTGGTGAGTGTGTTGAATGGGTTGGATTGCATGTGTATGCTCAATGATATGCATGATGTTGAATCCCTTGCAAGCAATCAACCATACTTCTCACCATGTTTGCTCCGTGTTAGCCACTGGGATGGATCTTTAACTTGTCCAGGCGCAGTTTCATCTATGAGTGAACGTTGCGCCCAGTATTGTTCCTGATTCTGCTACAACTCATTCATCTATCTGCACAACTTCATGTTCTTACTGTGTTGTTGCTTCATCACATGCAACTCCTTCTTTGTTACATCTTCTTCCTTTGTTCGATCTTCATGTCAGGTCGTCACTCCATAGCCAGAATCTCCAAAGTTGCTTTCATCATCAATGGACCTGCTTGAGCTTGTAATCTTGTTCCGCCTCCGTGTTGTCAACAACCCTCCTCTTGCATTTGTTTCGTTTGGTATGCTATCTTCAGTGATTGTTCGTGATGTTGCGGCTTGATGTCCTTGTCTATGAACATCTTGATGTCTTTGTGAGTAGGCAAGCTCATAGACACTTGATTGACTGCATCCCCAAGTGTGCTCTGAACAGTGTCCTCGTCTCTGCTCTCCTAGAAACCATTGTATCTGTACTGCTGAGAGGCAGATGAACACCTATGATACCTAGAGACATGGAAACACTCATAGCAAGCAATCTATCAGTCGAAAACAAAAATGAACATGAGAACTAACTATGCAACATACCTGGGTGAATGATCATGAAGGTTGCGCAATTTCGGCTGGGAGGTCAGGAGACTAACTGCCAAGACTGATCAAGGCACAGTCTGGGCTACTGAGAGATTGGTTGACTATTGGAACTACACAATGCACAGTCCAGTCTGGTTGCTGACTGTTGGGATGGCGCAATGTGCAATTCCAGCTGAGAAGGATTACTGGCCTAGGAATAGATTTGCACAATTTCTTGGGCCAAGCAGCCACTATCCTCCAAAAATGCGCAAAACAGTCCTGAAGGCTAGTGCCGGGTAGGAATTCACAAAGAGAGGAAGGTGAGCCTTCCTTTCCCAAATTGTGCAATGCAGCCTTGGTGAAGGCAGAGCCCGATCTAAGGTTGGCCCGACTCGCTAGCGAGCGACTGAAAACAAGTAAGTCAGTGAATGCATGGTGACACTAAGTGATAGGAGTGATTAACAATGCATGAAAAACATGAATGAAAGATTCAGCAAACATATCAACTGCATGTGGGTGAGGCAGTTCGCCAATTGGGCGAACGTCCATGCAAAACAATTTCATGCATGTGACAATAGTGAGATAGCAACGAAAAGTGAAACAGAGCTAGGACAAGCTAGTATATATGTAAGCGACAACAAGCGTTCAAAGAAATCAAGGAAACATTACTCCCACAAGCGAAAACACAAAAAGCGACAGAAATGGAACACAAGGCATGGGAAGCGGGCTTACCCCAAAATAATTGAGTTGAATGTGTCAACTGCTCCTAGATGTGATGTGGGATGTCAGAGTTGCAATGTTGATGTGAGTAATGAGCTTTGTAAAATCCGATTGATGAGTTTTGATAACATCGAGGTTGTGACGTGCATGCTATGAATCTAGGGGAAGCGACACTTGGTGGGAGGTTTCGAAATTGCTCCTTGCATGTAACCTCTAATTGCTAAACATAGATCCTTGAAACAAGGGATGCCTTTGCATGCTACCTTGGGAGAAGTAGACCATGCATGCAAGTCTGTTTTTCTCAGCCCCAGAGGAAACCAGTCAACTCAGCTACATATGCAAGAGACTACTCGACTGCTGGAGAAAAATGCACATTTTTGGCCGAGAGCTAGGCTAGCTTCCCAAGATATTTGCACAATTTATGTGCAGAGTAGCTAACTGTTGCCCAGTTTTGCACAAATCCTGGGCTGAACAACGTACTGCTAGAAAAATTTGCACAAATCCTGCTGGGAGGGTTGGTTGGCAGTATTGTGCAATAGTGGAACCCCATAGGCTGTCAGAGAGGATTGCGTAATTCCTGGAGGGAAGGTTGGTTTCCCTCCAGAAATGCACAATTTTCAAGGGGAAGCTGCTTAGCCTACAGTTGGACCAAGCCCGGGTGAGCAGCCTGTGAGGGAAATGGATCAACTGTGATCGACAGGATGCCTTTATGCGAGGAAAACATTGAAGCTTAAGTACTTGATGAAGCAAGACAAATTGTTGTGTAAGGTTGGTAAGGAGGCTCCAAAAAAGGCTAAGGCAAAATTTTGGAGGGTTTTTGTAGCCGCTACAACACTTGGAGACACACTAGTAGAACTCCATCTCTCTGCATGGACCTTGTTCATGAAAAGCGGGTCTAACACCTCCGGAAGTATTGTTCAGCTTTCAATCATCTTGGCTTCACACTACCTTGATTGTAAGATGTAGCATCTGCCAGAATCTTGGTTGATTGAAACACACTTCAAGCCAAGGCAACACAATTACTTCGATTGGGGTTGAGGGGTATATAGGTGCACAAGCAGTATAGTCGTCGGAGTCTTAGTTTCATCTCTGGTGTTTCTCCACTGCTAGGAGCCCTAAACAGTACCCCGGTGGAGTCACATAGGAACACAAGCATGGCTCCGTTGTTAGCGAGCCTAGTCAGTACCCCGACAGAGTTACTTGCATCACCTCCCTACGCAGGAAGCCTTTCTCTTCTTTTGCCTTATTCATTTTTTATTTATTTTTTTGACTTTTCATTTTTTTTCATTTTCACTGTGCATAGCACTTATTCATTTCAGAGACAAAGAGGGATCCTGGCTTATTGAGAGTAGAAGAGTTTGTTCCAGCAAAGAAGTAGTTTATTATATCTCTGACATGCCCATTAAGGTTTTCCCCCTCACCTTACTCTACTTGACTGAGCTGACAAGGGTTAACCCAAAAACAATCTACTAGAGAAGGTGACACTAGTTAGCGCACAAGCGTTGTGTTTACACCAAGGTTCACTACAAACAGCACATATTTTCCTTCGATGTATCATGGACTAAAAGCAACAAGCTCATCATACAGAGGCAAGATGACATATAACCAAGTAGTGATAGTTGTACAAGCCCTCTTGTACTTTACCCAACTCGCTTCAAGAGTCATACATGGTTTCATGCAAAACTAACCTATGAACGAAATAAGCGAACTAAATAACAATCAACAAAGCAAAGCAAAAGCAGAAGCAAAAATGAAACCGAAGCAAGTAAACAAACAAGCAAACAAAGCACGTAAGTAAACAAGCATGCAAGCAAACAACTGAAAGCAAACACTACTCCTGCTCCTACACTAACGGTACATGGGCCTGATCACGTGAAGCAATACTTCCAATGCAGCCACCAGCACATTCGTAGACCCATGTTGGTTAAGGCTTGGTATGCGGGAAACCCAGTTGTGCGAACCAGCAAGCAAGAAAGATATAACAATGAAGATAACCACACTTCGTGATTCAAAGTGCCCATAGTACATAAGTGAGTGCATGTGCATGATGGGCAGTCCACGAACTTATCATGGTGTTGTGTGACACTACGTGAAACTTTGAAGCATAAGCACACTCTTGTCTGTGACATGCAAGCAAACAAAAGAAACAAAGATAACTTGCGTCGTGCATGAAATCTTGCCATATAAGACTCCTCCAATGCAAGAGCACTGGGATCATGTAATTCGAGTGGAGGAAGTAAAATCTTAGTGTTGGATTGATCTTGAGTGCATACAGATGAGTGATGAGGAGCCTTGAGTGTTTGAACAATTTCCTAATCAGAAGCGAAACCAACCTCAAGACAGTGAGGGCCTCACATAACCATCAACTCGCGCTGAAGTGCCTTGACGGTCTATGGGGTTTCGACTTCGTTGATAGATGGATTAACAATGAGTGAATCAACATTGTGATCAAATGATGGGGTGAAGAGATCATGACAACCAAGATCAAAAAATTCAAGATATCGGTCGGCATCCTCATGGTTGGATGACTCACATAAAGGGGTAAATGAAAAGCGAACAAACTCATCCTCTGCGTTTTCGGAAAAGACAGACGAAGGATCAAGTGGATTTTCAATGAGTAACTTATCCCCTCCATTTTCGAATGATGGACTAACATCCGGTGAACCCTGCGAGTGATCAACAATGGGTGCATTCGTGGATGAAGATACACATGCAAAATCATGGATGGTAGGTTCAACAAAGAGGTTAGGAAAGAAAAAAGGGGACTTTGACAAAAGGGATTCATCCTTCGCCGAGTGTTGATGTTCAAGCTCCCACTCATACTCTTTATGAATGACAACGCACGTTGGTTGTGCAACACCAACTCCGTCAGTGGGTTGTTCCTCATTCACAACAAGTGGAGAGTCTGAAATCGACAAACACAAGACAAAATCATCCGGACGAACATCTGAATGCGAAGACAGAGGTCGAACAACATAATGCATATGAGAACTCGAAGGAATCACAACCAAATATGCCTAAAAGTCGAGTGGAGTGATGTTGGGAGAGTGTGAAGGATGAACAGGTGTGTGAGAATGATCCTCAACATCACTGGGCAATGGTGGAGCTGCTGAATGAGAGGGAGGTGGACAGTCAGTTGAGACAGTGCATGCTCCCACATGAGATTGCGCAATTCCATCAACGAAGAAAGTTGAGTGAGGCTTGACATCAAGCTTTCTCTTGGGATGGGAAGATTTCTTAAGGCAATACTTGAATCGGCCCCAAAGAAAAGAAAATTTCATCTGGCTCTTCGAAGCTTGAAACTGCAAGTCATGAAAGTGCTACCAAAAATCAATAACAAATTCATGCGGAGCCCTCCGTTGTTGTAACAGTTTCCAGTCAAGATGGTCTAGATCAAAATGATAGAAATTTTCTTCAAGAAGATCACATAAGTGCTCACATGAGTGCATGGTGTCAGTCAGTAGGCTGAGCACCCAACGAAATGGAGATTCGTGAAGTGTGTGTGCAAGCAACAAATCGACTTGTTCATTAGTAAACTCATCTTCCTCGTAAATCAAGGAAAGAAAGTTATGTAAGTGCTCAGGCCAGGCCACTTGGCCTTCACCATCATACATGTGAGTGGACAAGAGATTGAAAAGCCTCCCTGATATGGAGACATCTTCACGATTTGAAAAACATCTCAGGGGAAGAAGAATGCAAGACTCCACGAAAATATGAAAAGGTTCAAAATTGGATGAGAGGAAACAACTTTTCATTCTAACGCCAAAAATTTTGACAGTGTTATACCCACCAACATGTCAAGGAGATCTCCCCGGTAAGAAGTCCCAATTAAACCTCAGATCGTTTGGTGTAGGAGTCCCAATAGTGGGTCGTAAGGTAATGCCTTGACCACAGTGTCACAGAGAGGCAAGTAGAATAACTCTATCGGCAGCAAGGGTGTGACTGATGCAGTGAGTCAGGGAAGGTGTATGAGAGGTTCCAACACTTCGAAAGGGGATGGAGGTGAAGGTGAGTTTCAGGTTGAAAGGGATTAGTCCCAACTCAGCTAGGAACACACAACACAAAGGACATGTGCAACTTCCAGTAGAGCAGTCCACTCAGATACGACAGTCACATCATACAAGGTAAGATAACACATACAACACTCACGGATCAGTCCGAGACGAGTGTGACGGTTGTTATAGAAGGGTTCAAGTGAAAGGTTTGTCTGATGTCCGGCAGAGTATTCGACACAAACGATGACAACATTAACAACATAAGAAACACATTAACAACAAGATTCATATAATTGCATGTGAATCAATTCATACACAAGTACATAAGTTAAACAACACATACCATTAAAGCAACCAAAGCAGACCAACTACAATAACAACATATGCATGAAAATGTGTTGGCTCTTATTATATAAAGAAGTGTAAGTCACAATCATACAATACATACATGTAAACCTGCTGGCCCCAATAGTGGAACGTCACAGCCACATCCGCCTGCTCCTCCACAGAGATGTACTAGCTCCATGCAGTGGAGAAGCCAAGGCACCTTACAATATTGTCCAAGCCTTATTCAAAATAGTCTTAATAGAAGCTTGGATGACCAAAAGCCTATACAATGAGTTATAAGGGAATATTTATAGCAAAGGGTGGGGTGACCCTTAACATTCCCCCTTTGTGATAGTTCAACTACCCTCATGACTCTTCACCTACTCTACGACTGTTACATCCAACTGTTGACACTCGACTTACACTTGACATGACTCAACATTACAATGCACATGTACTCATGTGAGATAGCATGGCTTGAGCAAGCCTTGCAAGACATCATTTACACCCAGTCTGTTGTGGAGAGACCAACTCTTTGACATGCTTGTGATGGTGAAGCTGGTGAGCTAATGCCAAGCTCGTTCATCTGTGACAGTGTGCATGTACCTCATGGTGACATCTTGCTGAAGCGAACTCTTGCCTCCGTTGCAACTAGTGCATTGGTTTGGCCCCTTCATCCAACTCATCTCCTAACATGTGCATGGTCTTCTTGGGTACGGTTGAACTGAAACACATTAATGCATAGTGTCCATGTTGATCTTCAAGTGTGTGTTTGTGGTCATGCGCATCAAATTTCCGAAGTGCATGTTCAGCCCCAGTTGGACTTGCTTCTTATCTTCACCTTGGTGAGTGTGTTGAATGGGTTGGCTTGCATGCGTGCGCTCAATGATATGCATGCTAGTGAATCCCTTACATGCGATCAACCATACTGCTCACCATGTTTGCTCCGTGTTAGCTGCTAGGTTGGATATTTAACTTGTCCGGGCACAATTTCATCCGTCAGTGCACATTGCGCCCACTATTATTCCTGATCCTGCTGCAACTCATTCATCTATCTGCGCAACTTTATGTTCTTCCTAAGTTGTTGCTTCAGCACATGCAACTCCTCCTTTATTACATATTCTCCCTTTGCATGATCTTCATGTCGCGTCATCACTCCATAGCCGGAGTCTCCAAAGTTGCTTTCATCATCAATGGACCTACTTAAGCTTGTAACCTTGTTCGACCTCTGTGTTTTCAACAACCCTCCTCGTGCATTCGTTGCATTTGGTATGTTGTTTTCAGCTGTTGTTCATGATGATGCTCGTTGTGATGCTACCGCTTGATGTCCTTGTCTACGAACAACTTGATGTCTTCATGAGTAGGCAAGCTCATAGACACTTGATCGACTACATCCCCAAGCATGCTCTGAACGGTGTCCTCGTCTCTACTCTCTGGGAAACCATTGTACCTATATTGTTGAGAGGCAGATGAACACCTACAATACCTGGAGACATGGAAACACTCATAGCAAGCAATGTGTTAGTTGAAAACCAAAATGAACATGAGAACTGACTATGCAACATACCTAGGTGAATGATCATGAAGGTTGCGCAATTTTGGCTAAGAGGTCGGGAGACCGACTGTCAAGACTTCTCAAGGCACAATCTGGGCTATTGGGAGACTAGCTGACTATTGGAACTACAAAATGCACAGTCCAGTCTGGCTGCTCTTTGTTGGGATTGCGCAATGTGAAATTCCAGTCGGGAAGGACTACTGGCCTAGGGACAGACCTACGCAATTTCTTGGGCCCAGCAGCCACTGTCCTCCATAAATGTACAAAACAGTCCTGGAGGCCAATGCCGAGTAGGAATGTGCAAATCTGGAGAGGAAGGTGAGCCTTCCTTTCTTAGATTGTGCAATGCATCCTTGGTGAAGGCAAAGCCTGGGCCAAGGTTGGCTCGACTCACCAGCGGGTGACTGAAAGCAAGGAAGTCAGTGAATGCATGGAAACACTAACGATAGTAGGAGTGATTAACAGTGCATGCAAAACATGAATGAAAGATTCATCAAACAAATCAACATGCATGTGGGTGAGGAAGTTCACCGATTGGGCGAACGTCTATGCAAAACAGTTTCATGCATGTGACAATAGTGAGATAGCAACGAAAACTAAAACAGAGCTAGGAAAATCTAGTATATGTGTAAACAACAATAAGCATTCAAATAAATCAAGTAAACAGTACTCCCACAAGCGAAAACACAAAAAGCAACAGAAATGCAGCACAAGGCATGGGAAGCGAGCTTACCCCAAAACAACTGAGCAGAATGTGTCCACTGCTCCTAGATGTGATGTGGAATGTCATATCTACAAGGTTGATGTGAGGAATGAGCTTTGCAGCGTCTGATTGATGAGTTTTGATAACATCGAGGTTGTGATGTGCATGCCATGAATCTAGGGGAAGCAACACTTGGTGGGAGGTTTCAGAATTGCTCCTTGCATGTAACCCTCAATAGCTAAAAATAGATCCCTAAAAGAAGGGATGCCTTTACATGCTGCCTTGGGAGAAGTAGCCCATGCATGCAATTATGTTTTGCTTAGTCCTAGACGAATCGATCAACTCAACTGCACATGCAAGAGACTGCTCGACTTTTGGAGAAAAATGTGCATTTCAAGCTGGGAGCTGAGCTAGCTACATAGGAGATTTGCACAATTTCTAGGTAGAGTAGCAGACTGCTACCTAGATTTGCTCAAATCCTGGGATGAACAGCCTGCTGCTGGGAAAATTTGCACAAATCCTGATGGGAGGGTTGGTTGGCAGGATTGCACAATCCTGGAGCCTAGCAGTTTGTTAGATATGTTTGCGCAATTCTTGGAGGGAAGGCTAGTTTCCCTTCAAAAATGCACAGTTTTCAAGGGGAAGCTGCTCAGCCTGCACCTGGACCAAGTCCGGGTGAGCATCCTGTGAGGGGAATGGATCAACTGTGATAAATGGCTACCTTGGTGCGAGGAAAACACTAAAGCTTGAGTACTTGATGAAGCAAGACCAAGCGTTGTGTAAGGCTGGTAGGGAGGCTCCAAAACAGGCTAAGGAAAAATTTTGGATGATGGTTGTAGCCACTACAACAACTTGACATGAATTTACATTATAATGCACATGTACCCATGTGAAACAAAATGGCTTGAGCAAGCCAAGCTAGACATCACTCTGACTTAGACAACCATGGAAATTTGACTCCTCAACATCCTCATGTTGATCGACAGTAACATACTGATGCCAAGATCGGTAATCCTTTATGGTGTCCATGTGCTCTGTGGTGACCTCTATCTAAAACCTGACTCTTGTCTCCATAGCACCCGAGTACACTACTCGGGCCCCTCTTTCCAACTCATCTAAAAGCATGTGCATCATTGTCTTCAATGCAGTCGAACCAACAACGTACTTATGCATGATGTCTGCACTAATGGGCAAGTCTGGGATGGTGGCAATGCGCATCAACTCGTCGAAGTACGAGTCAAGCTCCAGTCAGACCTGTTTCTTTGCCTTCACCTGGGTGAGAGTCCTAATAGATGGAATTGCATGTGTGCGCACCACAACATCCATACTCTTGAATACTTGTGCATGGGAAGCCTATATGCTAGTGATGAGCTGCAGGAGCTCTTCATAGTTTTGGATCTGACCCCGGATATGTGGTTTCATCTCGACTGCATTGGCCCTCATCATCTTAGGCAAGTGAAGTGGGGATCCCTTGTATTTCATCGTCCATGTTTGCATGTCATTAACAACAGCATGCAGGTTCGTCAAGATACGTGCTCTTCTAGCATGTCGTTGTTGCCATCAATTGAGATGGACAACTGCCTTATGCATGGTACCAAACTTGGAGTACAACACTCGCATAACCATGTCAAGGGGAAATACTTCATCTAGTATTGCCTTCTTCAGTTCAACTCGAGCGGACACAGTCACCAAGTCTCCTCCTTGCTTGGCCGTCTGTAGTTCCTTCGCCATTCACTCATTCTCAGCTATCAAAAATCAAACACTTGAGCTACTGGTTTTGGCATACACTCTGGTTGCAGCGGCCAAGGTTGTTGGGTGTTTGCCCACATTAGTCACGATCACTTGTTCCTAAACTTGTGTGGGAGATGTATGATCCTCCGGAGTTGACACTTTGCGAGACTACACAACTCTATGTTGAGATTTGTCGAATGAGATGTTGTGAATCTCTCCTTCCGGCTAATCACCAAGGATCTCAGTGTTAGGGTCCTATAATTTTTACAGGATTTCTTGATTATAGCTTATCATTATTGTGTTTGAGATGTTGGCAATAATATTTCCTCTTGCAAATTATTTCCAAAGCAACACCAAGTACTAAGAGTTAGGGAGATTTTTGCATATAAATGTTTGGATCAGATCAGACTGGAGGTATTTTCAACGGAAAGAGCTCAAAAGCAGCTTTCCAACGATATATTATTCACTCAAATCCAATTCTCGTATTGAAGGAAAGAGCAAGTTGAAGTCTGCACCAGAAAGCATATAAGAAGGCAGTCTTCACCAAAAAGCATATAAGAAGGCATAAGTGAGAAATAATTTATTTTAAAGTATTAAAATAAATTTAAAAATAAATGAGTAATCAAAACTTTAAAAATACATGAAAATTTCCTTTATTCCAAAGTCCAAAAATCCAAAAGTCAAAGGGTCCACCCCACACTCATGCATTAATTCCCATCGTTAAACGCATTGGGATATGGGCATATTATAAATCCACGGTTACGAATAAGTTTCGAATCCCCAGCCCCTCCGACATTTAACTAGAGGGGTCCAAAAAAGTGGTTTTCACTTTTATTGTTAGTTACAAATGTCAACCTCTTGTAAATTCGGATCCACCTCTCCCTAAACCTCTTACTACCTTCCACCTCTTACTACCTTCCCCGAGGATCCAAAAAAGTGGTTTTCACTTTTATTGTTAGTTACAGATGTCAACTTCATGTAAATTCAGACCCCCCTCTCCCTAAACCTCTTAGGGCCCTCCCCCCTCTGAGATCCATTCAATGTTTTGGTTTGATTTTTTTAAAAAATGGCGGTAATGGATTTCATGCCATTGTGAAACAATTTCTATGTGGATGGGAGGCTGAATGTAATTCACTACGATTATAAAGTAAATTTTATGAGGATGGGAGGCTAAGTTAAAGAGATCAGTGAAACAGGTTCAAGGATGGAAGGCAAAGGATTTAAACAATTTTACAGGTACAGAGAGTAAAATAAATACATGAAAAAAAATAAGAGGGAGATTTTGCAATAGTTTGCTTATGAAAGTAATGTACAGGTGAGGAAGAATAGAGTGCTTTATGTAAACTAGTTTTACACGTAAGAGGACAAGTAAAAATGAATTTTTGCAGAGAAGCAAGATATTTTTGTTTTATAGGGATAAAAGTCAAAATAGAAATGTTTTACCACCCATGGATTTAAAAAAACAACACATGGTTTTGGAAATCCATCCAAATATTTATAGGAGTAAAAGGAAATTGACATGGGAAGGTAAAAGGAGAAACACGACATGGTTTTTTAAAACAACCCATGGATTTGTTTTACATGGATAAAAGTCAAAACACAAATGTTTCACCACCCATGGATTTACAAAAAAAAAACATGGTTTTGGAAATCCATCCATATATTTACAGGAGTAAAAGGATATTGGCGGGGAAGGGTAAAAGGAGAAACAGGACATGGTTTTTGAAAACAACCCATGGATTTTTGTTTGATAAAAGAAAAACATAAATGTTTTAGCACCCATGGATTTAAAAAAAACAACACATGGCTTTGGAAATCCATCCAAAAATTTACGAATAAAAGGAAATTGACAGGGGAAGGTAAAAGGAGAAACAAGACATGGTTTTTGGAAACAACCCATGGATTTTTGAAACAGTATTTATAAATCATTCTAATAAATACTTTGAATTATGAATTTCATTTAAATATTTGGAAATATTAATTTAAATATATTGTTTACATCCAAATATTTTGTGACAAAACAAAGTATTTAAAAGATGATGGATAAAGATAAGGCACGTGACAGCAGCAAGATGAGCATGGACAACAGTGCATATTCAACCCAACAAGACAAACATTCAAAGGCGGAGTCACCACCAGAATGCCAAAAACAACAGATTTCAAGCAGTAAGTAAAGCAATTCCAGATTGGAATGCACATTACTTGCTCGCAGTTCAGAGTTCCTAGCAATTCCAGATTGGAATGCACATTACTTGCTAGCAGTTCAGAGCTCCTAGCAGGCAAATTAGAGATATTTTCTTCTCTTTAGTTTATTATGCAGGATTTCTCCAAAAATAGCCACAATCAGAAACAATTCACTTTAAAGGTTGAACATAAGATCATAAATAGTATAGACTTCCTATTACTTAGTTGTATTTTGGGAAATATCTACAGGTTTTTGGTAGATATTGTTTGTAATATTTTGTATTCAGATTTTCCTGAGATTATTAGAGAATATTTTGTAAATCAATTCCTTTTTTGTGATTTGATATTAGCTTAACAGAATATCTCATGATATTAGCTTAACAGAATATCTCATGGTATTTTGTAATTATTAGTTTAAATTCTTCATTTAGTCGAAGTATTGAGGGTTGGTTCCTGAACATTGTAACTCTTTCTATCGAGCATTGTATTTTTTCCACATTGTTGGAGCACCATTAAAAAAAGACTCTTCACAGGATACTTACCATTAAAAAAAGACTCTTCACAAGATACTTGTGATACGATATACTGGTGATCTTCACAGGATACTTACCATTAAAAAAAGACTCTTCACAGGATACTTGTGATACGATATACTGGTGATGTTTTCCCTACTGTAATTGTGTTTTCATTGTTATTCTCTTATGTTATGCATCTAAAATCTTATTGTAAAACACCAGATGTGAAAAATAAGATATGTTTTTGAACACCTTATTTGGATTGCGTTTACAATCTGTATGTTTTCTTCTGAAGTCTGATTGAGAATTTCTTAAATGCTTTTCAATCCATGCTGAAGCACATCTTTTCTCCATTCCATAATTTAATTTAAAGATCCAGTAAATGTAACTAGCTTGCCCTATGATTACTCCTTTGAACTTTTGATGTAGCATCCATCTTAATTTGACTCCATAGCCCAATGGAAAGAAAATAATTTGATCAAATCAACCAACCAACCAACCAAACCATTTTCAAAATCAAACTCTAAGCCCAATAACTAGCCTGAAATTCCAAGTAAACAAAGCTAAATCTCACCGAGAGATCCCTCTCTAAGTTTCGGAGGGCTAGATCCTAAACTCAAAAGTGGTTTTAATGTTGCCTCCATAGTTTTTTTCTTCAGCCTTGAAATTACGGAACACTAAGACTTAGTGCCTCCTTGGTCACTTGAGACTTGCTCATCATCTGGATGCGGTGAAGTGGGTAAGTCGACCTCCTGGTGATGAGGCATGAGGTCGATGTCCTGTTCTAACTCTTGTTGCTCCATGTCTGTATCCAACTGTTGAAGTGCTTGTTCTATCTCATGAGCGAAGTCTTGATCTTGTGATCGTTCACCCAGTCTGCCTGATGCCAGCTAATCTGATAAGTCCACTACCTATACGTGCGTTGTTTCATCTGTTTGCACATGTTGCGCCCCCTGCTATATTTGCTGGTGTTCTCCGCGATGCTGTTTCATGTTTCTTCAGTAACCACTCCACAGTGAAGCCGACCTATTCATGGGTCCTCCTCGGCGCAATGAAATGCCCCATGGATCCAGTTGAACCAAACTCTCGTGTTATGATCCTTCACAATACAATGTGGGTCATACGGATTGTAACTTCAAAGGTCGAATGGATACTTCTTCATCTATTTTGCTTCGACATCCGCTTGCTTCATACTCTAGATCTCATATGACTTGATCCGCAACAAGAAATTGGGCCAAGGTGCCTTCTTCTTCTGGTGCATTGTAGTTGTCAATCATACCGAGATGTGATAAGCTACTTCCTTCATGAGAAGTATGTCCAAGGAATGTAGGTTTTAACCCCGTACAGAAATTACCTGCATACGAATTCTAAATCACAGGAAAAATAAAAATGCGAGAGCATAACACATAAAACACATATACACAGAGATTTCCCACTGGATCCCAAAACGGGGACTACCAGCTTGATTTTTCATTATGTTCCTTTCAATGTTACAATACATATTTATACATGCCGAAGCATCCAATACCATGGACCGAAAACCATCGCGTCCAAAACCATGGACTGAAAACCATCGCGTCCAAAAAAAAACATGTGTGAAAATCATGCACAAAACCATAGGTGGGTCCGCCCAACCTAACATAGGGTCCAAAACCAAAATTTTCCGGGGCCCATAAAGTGGGGTTGCGGGTACCCCTCAAACCCCCTGTTAACTATGTGGAAAGAATATAACACAACCCAACAATCTCCCACTTGTTGTTTTCTTTCCACAGGGGGCCACAGGAGAGCTTAGTCATTTTTCCAGCCTGAAATGCCCATTGTTTCTCTACACCAAGAGAACTTCTCAGAGCTCACAGATTTTGTCAATGCATCTGCAGTATTCTTCAAAGTGTCCACCTTTACCATAAACACCTTTTTGTCTTCTATAATATCCCTCACAAAGTGATACTGAACATCAATGTGCTTTGTCTTTGAATGATAAGCAGGGTTCTTTGCCAAGAAAATTGCACTTTGGCTGTCACAGTCTATCCTTATAGCTCCCTGTACTAACCCCATACTTGAACACAATCTCTGCAACCAAACTGCTTCCTTGCTTGCATGAGTGGCTGCCATGTATTCTGCCTCTGTAGTTGATAGTGCCACTACAGCTTGTTTCTTACTCATCCAACTGACTGCACCTCCAAATAGGTTAAACACATACCCACTTGTAGATCTTCTCTGATCCAGATCTCCAGCCCAGTTTGCATCAACAAAGATATCCAACACTCTGTCCAATCTTGGTCTTCCTTGGTAGCACAAACCATAATAACTAGTGCAACGCAAATACCTGAAAACCCGCTTCACTGATGTCCAGTGCTCCTTCCCTGGTTTTGACATAAACCTGCTCAATACTCCCACTGCATGTGCAATGTCTGGGCTAGTACAGACCATGGCATACATCAAGCTACCGACTGCACTTGCATATGGAACACGGGACATGTCCTCTTCCTCTTCTTGTGTCTTGGAACACTGTTCAGCAGATAACCTCACACCTACAGGAATAGGAACCTTCACCGGTTTACTATCCTGCATATTAAACCTCTGCAGTATTGTCTCGACATACTTCCTCTGGTTTAACCCGAGCTTCCTCTTTGCCCGATCTCTTTTAATTTCCATGCCCAAAATATAGTTTGCAGCACCGAGATCTTTCATGTCGAATTTGGAGGACAATTGGGTCTTCAAATCCTGGATAATTTCTTTGTCATTTCCAACCAACAACATATCATCCACATACAAGACCAGATAAATAACACGGTCACCAATTAATTTAAAATACACACAATGATCTGCTTTGCTTCTGGTGAAGCCAAGTCCCCGTATAAATGTATCAAATTTCTGATACCACATCCTTGGTGACTGTTTTAACCCATACAGAGACTTCTTTAACTTGCATACTAGTTCTTTCTTACCCTTCACCGCAAAGCCTTCAGGTTGCTTCATGTAGATTTCCTCTTCCAAATCCCCGTGAAGAAATGCTGTCTTCACATCCATCTGTTCTACCTCAAAATCAAAAGCAGCAACAACAGATAAAAGTAATCTAATAGAAGTTACCTTGGCAACAGGAGAAAAAATATCACCAAAATCAATTCCCGGCACCTGGGAATAACCTTTTGCTACCAACCGAGCTTTGTATTTCTCCACCCTCCCTTCTGCATTTGTCTTCTTCTTGAACACCCATTTGCTGCCAATGGGTTTCCTTCCAGCCGGCAACTCCACCAGATCCCAAGCCTCATTTTTGTGCAAAGATGCCATTTCATCAACCATGGCCTCTTTCCAGAGTTTTCCATCTCTGAATCCACTGCTTCCTTCACAGTTCTGGGATCATCATCAATAACAGACAAAGCAAAATTTGAACAAAAAGCAGATGGACTATACCTTCTGGCTGCCTTCTTTCTCGAGCTGATCTTCTCACAGCCGGAGTTTGTGGCTCTTCATCTTCTGATTCCTCCTTTGCTACAGAGTCTGATTCTTCCTCTTTTTAGTTCAAACTCTATCTTCACAGGTTCCTTTGGTTGGACTTCATGTTTAACAACATCTTTTCACCCTCTGAACACCACATCGGGCTTGTACAAACCTTCCGTGTGCTGGGTTCCAAAGCTTATAACCCTTTAAACCATCCTTATACCCAATAAAGATGCATTTTCAGATTTACTATCCAACTTGGTTTGTTTCTCCTTTGGAACATGTACATATGCATCACATCCAAATACCCTCAGATGTGAAAGAGAGGGTTTCTTACCAGTCCATACTTCTTGTGGAGTCCTATCCTCCAACGCTGATGAAGGTGACCTGTTGACCAAGTAACATGCAATATCCACCGCCTCTGCCCA
>APFE030800837.1:135833-180313 GCA_000404065.3 Pinus taeda
TAACATAGGGTCCAAAACCAAAATTTTCTGGGGCGCTGCCTCGGACCCCATAAAGTGGGGTTACAGGTACCCCTCAAACCCCCTGTTAACTATGTGGAAAGAATATAACACAACCCAACAAGGAAAAATTCGGTAGAACATGTGGAGGCTTCTCCGGGCTGAACATTCAGATGAAGGTGTCAGATGATGAGGCATACCAATCAACAATGTCTATTAGTGCCTCCATTGCTTCCTTTGACATGCAGAGTGGATCCTGTTCGAATATCATCTTGTAAACTGGGGTGACAAAATGATCGGATAGTCGTGTGATTACTCCTCTAAAGCTGCATTTGGACAACAACTTGAAATATGTGTTCACAACAATCTCCATCAGTGACCATGCCCGCTCTAAGCCTCGGAACTCCTGTCGGGCACAGATTGCATCTAAGATGTAGGCGGACATGTAAATCTCTGCATGCATACCTCGGTGACTGTTGAACCTTTTTTACTTGTTCCTTCAACTGATCAGCCAACATGCCAACCAGTTACATGGTTTTCCTTCTCTAGCCACTTGGTCCAGCGTGATCACCCAACTCTGTGGGAAGGTTTCCGTGCCTTCTTGGCCATACAGTGAGCATGTAAATATGGCCAAGTATTGATATGCCTTCCGCAGTATCTTCGTCTTGTAGATCTGGTTAGGTGTCAACCTGAATCGATCCAACTCCTTTACCCAGTGCTTCAAAATGTCTCTAGAGTTAGCACTGTTGTTGGGTAAGCTAAAGGGAGTCTTCATGATAGTCATGGGCTCTGACATCTAATACATCTCATCATAATCTCGTGCCCAAGAGGTTGCAAGCTTCATCCCACTGACACTGCTCAAGGTCATTTTGTCTTTGGATCAATGTGGGAGATGATCCAGTGTATCATGTCCACGCATGGGAACGTGCGATATCTGCATGCAATCCGGTACAAGCCAGACTTGTGAATGTTCACATACACCGAACGGTCTTCGAGGTCTTCCTAAAATGTGCATGCAAATGCTTCATTGACCTCTTGCCACTTCAATTTGATTTCCTTGTCTCGAAACAGTTTGGTATCTTCATAGATTGGTAGACTAGAGGAAACTCGCTCAACTACTGCTCCAGCTGCATTTCTGCGAGTCTCCTGTGATCCTGCTCTCTTGGAGGCCATTGATCCTGAACTGCTAAGAGGCGAAGAACACTTGAAACATCTGGAGACAAAGAAACATGTATAGAAATAAATATGTCAGTGGAAACCAAAGCAAATTTTGGGAATGACATAGCACATACCTAGGGAACTGATAAGCAAGATTGGGCAATTTCTTTTGGAAGGCCGGGTGACTGGCTGCCATAACTGTGCAAAAGGAGTCTAGGTTGTCAAGAAGGCAAGACTGGCTACTGGATTTGCGCAATGCGCAATCCAGACTGGCTGCTAGTTGTTGGGATTGTGCAATTCTAGCTAGGAGTGACTACAGGCTCAAGGACTGCATTGCGCAATTTTCTGGCCCAACAGATATTGTCCCTCAAAAATGCGCAAAATAGTTGTGGAGGACAGTGCCTGGGCATAAATGTGCAAAACAATCCTGGAGGATAGTGCATGGGCAGAAATGCACATTTCTGGAGAGGAAGACAGAGCCTTCCTTTCCCGGATTGTGCAATGTTGTCTCGGTGAAGGCAGAGTCTAGGCCAAGGTTGGCAAGACTCGCTAACGGGAAACTAAAAGAAATTATGAAAGTGAATGCATAGCGACACTAAGTGAAAGCAAAAGTGATTGATAGTGGATGCAAACATGAATGAAAGATTTAGTAGACAGATCAACATGCATGTGAGTGAAGCAAGTCACCGAATCAATGACCATTCGTGCAAAACAGTTTCATGCATGCGAAAGTAGTGAGATAGAAACGAAAACTGAAACAGTTCTATGACAGGCCCGTATACATGTAAACGACAACAAGCGTTCAAAGAAATCAAGCAAACAACACTCTCACAAGCGAAAACACAAAAAGCGACATAAATGCTAAAAAAGACAAGTTGAGGCCACTTACTTGTGAATAATTGAGCTGGATGCGTCGAAGAGTCTTGGATGTGCTGTGGGATGTCATAGCTCCAAGATCGATGTGAAAGAATGAGTGTTAACGCTTCAAATAAATAAGTTTTGAGCTCATGACATGCATGCCACAAATCTAGAAAAAGGTGACACTTGCAGGAAAGTACTTAAACAAACTTTGCATGTAACCTCCAGCAGCTAAAAATAGCTCCCTGAATCATGGGATGCCTTTGCATGTTGCCTTTTACTATTCCGAGAAAAATCAAGCCATGCATGTAAGTCAATTTTCCTTGGTCCCAGGTGGAACTGGTCAACCCAACTACTCATGAATGAAGTTGCTCAATTGCTTGAAGGAAATGCGCATTTCTGGCTGGGAGTTGGGCTGGCTTCCCAGGATATTTGTGCAATTTCTGGGCAGAGCAGCTGACTGCTGCCCAGATTTGTGCAAATTCTGGGTTGGGCATCCCTATTAGGGAAAATTGCACAATTTTCAATCTGAGGGTTGACTGGAATAATTGCGCAATTTTGGAGCCCAGTAAGCTGCCAGACATGATTGTGCAATTTCTGGAGGGAAGGCTAGTTTCCCTCTTGAATTGCGTAATTTCTTGGGGGAGTTGCTCAGCCTACAATTGGACCAAGTCTGTATGAACAGCCTGTGAGGGGAGTGCATCAAGTTGTGATTGACAGGTTGCCTTTGTGCAGGAAAAACATTGAAGCTTGTGTACTTGATGAAGCAAGACAAGGTTTTGTGGAAGGTTGGTAGGGAGGCTCCAAAACAAAGCTAAGGCAAAATTTTGGAGGGTGTTTGTAGCCGCTACAACACTTGGTGACACACTGGTAGAACTCCAGCTCTCTAAATGGACCTTATTCATGAAAAGAAATTCTAACACCTCCAGAATTATTGTTCAATTCTTAGCTCATCTTGGTTTCACACTAACTTTATTGTAAGATGTAGCATCTTCCAAGATCCTAGTCGATTGACACACATTCCAAGACAAGGCAACATAGTTTTTTTTTAATTAGGGTTGAGGGGTATATTGATGCACAAGCACTATAGTTGTCAAAGTCTTAGTTTCCTCTCTGGTGTTGCTCCGTTGCCAGCAGGCCTGGACAGTACCCTGGTGGAGTCACATAGGAACACAAGCATGGATCCACTGCCAATGAGCCTGGTTAGTACCCTGGTGGAGTTACTTGCATCACCTCTCTGCGCAGGAAACCTTTCTCTTCTTTCACCTTATTCATTTTCATTTTGAAATTTTTCACTCTTCATTTTTTTCATTTTTCACTTTTTTAACTGTGCATAACACTTATTCATTTTAGAGGCGGAAGAGGGATCCCAACTTATTGAGAGCAGAAGAGGTTGTTCCAGCAGAGAATTAATTTATTATACCTCTAACGTGCTTGTTAAGGCTTTCCCCCTCACCTTACTCTACTTGACTAAGCTGACAAGGGTTAACCCAAAAACCATTGACTAGAGTAGGCGACACTAGTTAGCACGCAAGCATTGTGTTTTCACTAAGGTTCACTTCGAACAGTCTGTATTTTCCTTCGACATATCATGGACTAAAAGTAACAATTTCTTCATACAGAGGCAAGTTGACAGATAACCAAGTAGTGATAGTTCTACAAGCCCTCTTGTACTTGACCTAGCTCGTTTCAAGTGTCATACATGGTTTCATGCAGAACTAAGCTACGAACGAAACAAGCGAACTAACAAACAACAAAACAAAGCAAGAGTGTAAGCAAAATCGAAAGCAAAGTTAGTAAGCAAACAAGCAAAGCAAGTAATCAAACAAGCATGCAAGTAAACTAACTGAAAGAAAACACTACTCCTACTCCTAAGGTAATAGTGCATGGGCCTGATCACGTGAAATCATATTTCCAATGGAGCCACCGGTGCATTGGTTGACCCATGTTTGTGAAGGCTTGGTCCGCAAGCAACCCAGTTGTGCGAACTAGCAAGCAAGAAAGATATAACAATGAAGACAACCACACTTCATGTTTCAAAGTGCCCACAGGACATAAGTGAGTACAAGTGCATGATGAGCAATCCGTAGACTTATCATGAAGTTGTGTGACACTGCGTGCGACTTTGAAGCATAAGCACAGTCTTGAATATGGCATGCAAGCAAACGAAAGAAACAAAGATAACTTGCATTGTGCACGTGTGCTTGGAATGTAAGATTCCTCGAATGCATGAGCGATAGGATCGTGTAGTTTGAGTGGAGGAAGTATGATCTGTGTGTGAGATGGATCTTCAATGCCTACATATGAGTGATGAGGAGCCTTGGGTGATTGAACATTTTCCTGATCGAAAGTGAGACTAACCCCAAGAGAGTGAGGACCTGACATAACCATCAGCTCAGGCTAAAGTGCCTCGACAGTCTTGGGTGTTTCAACTTCATCATCAAGTAGATCATCATAAACCAATGGATTTTAAAGATCAATTGTGATAGAGTCATGATCATGATCAAATATGGTAGTAAATGGATCACGGCCGCCACAATCAGAAAAATCAATGATCTCATCATCCTCATGATCAAATGAAGCAAATAGAGGGGTAGATTAAAAGCGAACAAATCCATCCTCTGCGTTTCCAGAATGGCAGATGAAAGATGAAGTGGATTTTCAATGAATAACTTATCATCTCCATTATTGAATGATGGACCAACATCCGGTGTGTCCTGTGAGTGATCAACAATGGGTGCATCCATGGATGGAGATACACATGCAAAATCATGGATGGCAGGTTCACCAAAGATGTGAGGGAAGAACGAAGGAGGCTCGGACAGAAGGGAGTCATCCTTCACCGAGTGTTGATGCTCAAGCTCCCACTCATACACTTCATGAATGACAACACATGTTGGTTGTGCAACACCAACTCCGTCAATGGCTAGTTCCTCATTCACAACAAGTGAAGAGTCCAGAATGGAAGAAAATAAGACAATATCATCTGGAGGAACAACCGAGTGTGAAGACGAAGGTTGTGGAACATAATGCATATGACAACTCGAAGGACTCACAACCAAATCTATGTGAAAATTAAGTGAAGTGATGTTGGGAGGATGTGAAAGTTGAACAGGTGTGTGAGCATGATTCTCAACATCACTCGACAATGGTGGAGTTGTTTGATGAGGGGATGGTGGGCAGTCACTCATGACAGTGACCGCATTCGTCTGAAATTGTGCGGCTCCATCACTGAAGAAGGTTGAGCGAGGCTTGATTTCGAACTTCTTCTTGGGATGAGTTGATTTCTTAATGCAATACTGAAATCGGTCCCAAAGATAGAGGAATTTCATCTGGCTCCTCGGAGCTTGAAACTGAAAGTCATGGAAGTGCTGCCAAAAATCCATAATCGATTCATGCAGAGACTTTCGTTGTTGTAACAGTTTTTGGTCAACATGGTCTCCATCAAAATGATAAAAAGTGTCTTCAATGAGATCACAGAAGTGATCTTGAGTGCACGTTGTCAGCCGATAGGCCAAACAACCATCAAAGTGGAGATCCACGAAGTGTGCATGCAAGAAGCAAGTTAGCTTGTTCGTCATAACACCCATCTTCCTCATGAAGCATGGAAAGAAATTCATGTAAGTACTCAGGCCAGGCCACTTCACCTTCACCATCATACGTGTAAGTGGAAAAGTGATTGAAAAACCTCCTCGTGATGGTGACGTCTTCATGATTTGAAAAACATCGCAGAGGGAGAAGAGTGTACGAATCCATGAAAGATATGCAAAGGTTCAAAAATAGATGAGAGAACATAGTTTGTCATCTGGACCTCCTTTTAGCGCCAGAATGTTGGTGGTGTTGGACCCACCAACATGTCAGGGGATCTCCATGGTAAGAAGTCCCAATTAGACCTCAAACCATTTGGTGTAGGAGTCCCAGAATCGGGTTGTACGGTAATGCCTTGACCGCGATTTCGCACAGAGACAAGTAATATAACTTTGTTGGTAGCAAGGGTAGGATAGTTGCAGTGAGTCAAGGAAGGTGCATGAGAGGTTCTAACACACAGGAGTTGAGATGAGTGCACCCATTGGCAACCTGTAATAGTACTCGGCTGAAAAGGGAACACATGATCAAAGATACATCACAACATGGAAGACAAGTTAGCGAGCAATCCAAAGTGATGGTTAAACTAACAACACATTTCAGAAAGATTCATACATGCTTATACAAAATAGTTTATACACGCATGCGTAAGAAAACCAATATATATATCATTTAGAGTAAACCAGATAGCATAGAATACAATACAACATATGCATGAAACGTGCTTGATATTGTTATATAAATAAGTGTAAGTTCCAGTCATACAATACAACCATGTCCAACCACTAGTTCCAATAGTGGAACGTTATAGCCACAACTGCCTGCTCCTCCAAAGAGATATACTAGCTCTGCAAGTGGAGAAGCCAAGGCTCATTACAATATTGTCCAAGCTCTCTCCAAGATACTCTTATCGGAAGCTTAACTGACCAAAAGCCTTTACAATGAGTTATGGGGGACTATTTATAGCAAAGGGTGGGGTGATCCTTGACATTCCCCTTTGTGACAGTTCAACTACCCTCATGACTCTTCACCTAATCTATGACTGTTACATCTAACTATCACAACTTGACTTACACTTGACATGACTTTACATTACAATGCACATGTATCCATATGAAACAAAATTGTTTGAGCAAGCCAAGCTAGACATAACTCTAACTTAGACAACCATGGAAGTCCAACTCCTCAACATCCTCATGCTGATCGATAGTAACATACTGATGCCAATATCGGTAGTCCTTGATGGTGTCCATGTGCTCTGCAGTGACATTTGTCTCAAACCTGACTATTGCTTCCATAGCATCCGGGTACACTGCTCGGGCCCCTCTGTCCAACTCGTCTGAAAGTATGCACATCATTGTCTTCAATGCAGTCGGACCAGCAACATACCCTTGCACGATGTCTACACTGATGGGCAAGTATGGGCTGGTGGCAATGCTCATCAACTCGTTGAAGTACGAGTCAATATCTAGTCGGACCCGTTTCTTTGTCTTCGCCTGGGTGAGAATCCCAATAGATGGGATCGCATGTGTGCGCACCACAATATCCATACTCTTGAATACTCATGCATGGGAAGCATGTATGCTAGTGATGAGTTGTGGAAGCTCTTCATAGTTCCGAATCTAACTCTGGATACGTGCTTTCACCTCGATCACATTGGCCCTCATCATCTTAGGAAAGTGAAGCAGAGCTCCCTTGTATTTCGTTGTCCATGTTTTCATGTCATCAACAACAACATGCAAGTTTGTGAAGATACATGCTCTTCTAGCACATTGTTGCTCACATTCATTGAGATGGATGACTGCCTTATGCACAGTAACAAACTTGGAGTACAACACTCGCATAACAGTGTCAAGGGACAATACTTCATCTAACATTTCCTTCTTCAATTCAGCTCGGGCAGACGCTGTCACCAAGTCTTCTCCTTGCTTGGTCATATGTAGTTACTTCTACATTCGCTCATTCCCATCTATCAGAAAGAAAACACTTGAGCTAGTGGCTTCGGCATACACTCTAGTTGCATTGGCCAAGGCTGTTGCATATTTGTGCACATCAGTCACAATCACTCATTCCTCAACTTACGCAGGAGATGTATGATCCTTCGGAGTTGACACTCTGCGGGACTACACAACCCTATGTTGAGATTCATCAAATGAGATGTTGTGCATCTCTCCTTCCGGTTGATCACCAAGGCTCTCAATTCCTCCTTAGTCACTCGAGTCTTGCTCATCATATGGATGCGGTGAAGCAGGTAAATCGACCTCTTGGTGATGAGGCATGAGGTTGGTGTCCTATTCCAACCTTGCTTCTCAATGTCTGCATCCAACTGTTGAAGTGCTTGTTCTATCTCATGAGTGAAGTCTTGCTCCTGTGATGGTTCACCTTGTTTGCCTGATACGCGCTGATCTGATAAGTCCACTACCTGTACGAGCGTTATTTCATCTGTTTGCACATGTTGCACCCCCTACTGTATCTATTGTTGTTGGTGTTGGTGTTCTCCGTGATGTTGCTTCATGTTGCTTCGCTAACCAATCCATAGCGAAGACGACCTGTTCATTGAATCTAAAGAAACTATAGCAATATCTCCATGGGTCCTTGGCCTAATGAAATTCCCCATCGATCCAGTTGAACTAAACTCTCATGCAGTGATCCTTCACAATACAATCTGCATCATATGGATTGTAACTTCAGAGGTCAAATGGATACTTCTTCATATATTCTGCTTCGACATTTGTTTGCTTGATACTCCAAGTCTCATATAACCCAATCCACAACGGGAGAGCGGGCCAAGGTGCCTTCTTCTTCAGGTGCAATCTAGTTGTCAACCCTATCGAGATGTGATAAGCTACTTTCTGCATGACAAGTATGTCTAAGGCAAACTTCGGTAGAACATGTAGAGGCTTCTCCACTGTGAACATTCAAATGAAGGTGTCGGACGGTGAGGCATACCAATCAACAATGTCTATCAGTGCCTCCATTGCTTCCTTTGACATGTAGGTTGGATCCTGTTCGAATATCATCTTGTAAACTGGGGTGAAAAAATGATCTGACATCCGTGTGATTACTACTCTGAAGTTGCATTCAGACAACAACTTGAAATATGTGTTCACGACAGTATCCGTTGTTGACCATGCCCACTCTAAGCCTGGGAACTCCTGTCGAGCACATATTGCATCTAATATGTAGGTGGACATTTAAATCTTTGCATGCATACCTGTGGAGGACTATTGAGCCTTTGTTACTTGTTCTTTCAACTGATCAGCCAACATGCCAGACCAGTTACATGGTTTTCTTTCTCTGGTCAGTTGGTCCAGCACGATCACCCAACTCTATGGGAAGGTTTCCATGCTTTCTTGGCCATACAGTCAACATGAAAATATGACCAAGTATTGATACACCTTCTGTAGTATCTTTGTCTTATAGATCTGGTTAGGTGTCAACTTGAATCGAGCCGGCTCCTTTACCCAGTTTTCATAATGTCTTTGGAGTTAGCATTGTTATTGGGTAAGCTCAAGGGAGTCTTCATGAGAGTCACGAGCTCTGACATCTGATACATCTCATCATAATCTCATGCCAAAAAGTTTCAAGCTTCGTCCAACTGGCACTGCTCAAGGTCATCGTCTCAGGATCAGTGTGGGAGAAGATCCAGTGTATCATGTCCGCGCATGGGAACGAGGGGTATCTCCATGCAATCCGGTACAAGCCAGACTCGTGAATGTTCACATACACCTGAAGGTCTTTGAGGTCTTCCTAAAAAGTGTCTACAAATTCTTCATTGACCTCTTGCCACTTCAGTTTGATGTCCTTGTCTAGAAATAGTTTGGTATCTTCATAGATCGGTAGACTAGAGGACACTCACTCAATTGTTGCTCCAGCTGCATTCCATCAGTGTCCTATGATCCTGCTTTCTTGGAGACCATTGATCCTATACTGCTAAGAGGCGAATGAACACCTGAAAGATTTAGAGACAAAGCAACATGTATGGCAAGAAATCTGTCGGTGAAAACCAAACCAAATTTGGGGAATGACATAGCACATACTTGGGGAACTAATAGGCAAGATTGTGCAATTTCTTCTAGGAGGCTGGGTGACTAGCTGTCAGGATTGCGCAAAAGGCAATCTGGGTTGTTTGGGAGGCAAGACTGGCTACTGGATTTGTGCAATGTGCAATCCAGACTAGCTGTTGGCTGTTGAGATTGTGCAATGCGCAATTCCAGCTGGGAGTGACTGCAGGCTCAAGGACTGCATTGCGCAATTTTCTGGGCCAGCTGTCACTATCCCTCAGAAATGCAAAAAAAAGTACTAGAGGACAGTGCCTAGGAGAAAATGCACATTTCTGGAGAGGGAGACAAAGCCTTCCTTCCTCAGATTGTGCAATGTTGTCTCGGTGAAGGCAGAGTCCGAGCCAAGGTTGGCCAGACTCGTCGACAGGCAACTGAAAGAAAATATGAAAGTGAACGCATGGTGACACTAAGTGAAAGCAGAAGTGATTGACAGTGCATGCAAACATGAATGAAAGACTCAATAGACATATCAACATGCATGTGAGTTACGCGAGTCGCCGAATCGGCGACCGTTCGTGCAAAACAGTTTCATGCATGCAATAACGGTGAGATAGAAACAAAAACTGAAACAGTTCTAGGGCAAGCTAGTATATATGTAAACAAAAGCAAGCATTCAAACAAATCAAGCAAAGAGCACCCGCACAAGTGAAATCACAAAAAGCAACAAAAATGTTGAAAAAGACAAGTTGAGGCCACTTACCTGTGAATAGTTGAGTTGGATGTGTCGAAGAGTCTTGGATGTGCTATGGGATGTCAAAGCTCCAAGATCGATGTGAAAGAATGAGCTCTGATGCGTCAAATAAATAATTTTTGAGCTCATGACGTGCATGCCACAAATCTAGGAAAAAGCAACACTTGGAGGAAAGTTCCTAAACGAACTTTGCCTGTAACCTCCAACTGCTAAAAATAGCTCCATGAATCATGGGATTCCTTTTTCATGTTTCCTTTTACTATTCCCGGAAAAATCAAGCCATGCATGCAAGTCAAGTTTCCTTGGTCCTGGGTGGAACTTGTCAACCCTATTGCTCATGCATGAAGCTTCTCAACTGCTTGAAGGAAATGCACATTTTTGGCTGGGACTTGGGGCTGGTTGTCGAGGAGATTTGTACAATTTCTGGGTAGAGCAATTGACTGCTTCCCATATGTGCGGAAATTTTGGGTCGAGCAATCCTGTTGGGGAAAATTGCGCAATTTTCACTATGAGGGTTGACTGGCAGAATTGCACAATTTCTTCTGGAAGCTTCTCAGCCTACAACTGTACCAAGTCTGGATGAACAGCCTGTGAGGGTAGTGCATCAAGCTATGATCAACAAGCTACCTTTGTGTAGGAAAAACATTGAAGCTTGTGTACTTGACGAAGCAAGACAAGGTGTTGTGGAATGTTGGTAGGGAGGCTCCAAAACAAAGCTAAGGAAAAATTTTGGAGGGTGGTTGTAGCTGCTACAACAGGAGGATAATCATTGAATATGTCCCAGTGGCCATCCTAGATTCCATAGTACTAAGTGACACATTTACCATGATAATCAAGCATGCCTGGACTATTCATATGAGTACTAGGTTCCAGTTTTGTGTATGCATGGTAGGTTGATATGGACATATAGAATAATGTGTATCTCAATATAGCTTGTCATTTCAAAAGATAACACACTCCCACTAGACAAATAAACCATACATAATATGGCTAGATAACCTACAAACCTCTTGTGCAACAATAATATACAATTGAGATCATGCATGTTATATCCTACCCTTTGAGTTGGCCTCGGGTCGGACTTCTATGCATTATAATAATGAATCAATGTCATGTATGACATTTGAAAAGAGAGGTGACTCTAGTACCATCCCTTCACAACTTTGACACCATTGTGGGATGGTGAAAATTCAATCCCTACCTTTATTGAAATATATTTGATTTCTACCTAGAACTTATATTATATGCATTAATTTGGATTTCCTTTGAGAGAGGAGATGTGCATTCTTTGTTGACATATATGAAAATATTTTGTATATAGTCAGAAAGATGGGACTGGCTTGCATGATTCAAACGAATATTTCAATACTTTGACATGGGGAAGTAATGGTCTCATGGGAGTGATTTAACTATTTATGTTGTTTATGGCATGTTGCACTTGATGCAAAATTTAATAAATGTTGATCTTCTCTTGTTTCACCTCATAAGACATCTCGATCACAAAAATGTAGCATGCTAGCTCCAAATGAAAAGTTGATGCAATTGCAACTATTGTTATCTTAACTAACTATGGCATCATTAGATGAAAACTAATATACTTGAAATTACTGCTATATTGATTGGACAGTCAAGTTCAAAAGTCATTGTTTCATAAATTGGTGCAATAAATGATCTATCAATGAATTTAAGGAAAAAATTTCATTACACAATAGAGGTTGTGGGTCCACTAAAGGCTTCCTGGAAGATGTTTCTCCAAAATTCCAATAAGATATTTTTTTAATGGAGTTCATGAACAAAGGTGGAGACTTTGAAATAATATTTGATATTATGGCCACACTATAGGAGGTGTTAGTAGTGTTAGATACGACAAGGGCCACAATTGGAGCAATGTTGATTCTTGCTCAGAAAATAACTTCTATATCAAATCAGTCATATAGGATACCTTACTAAAGGCTGGGTATTGCATTGATTAAGAATATTTTATTAGTGCCTTTGCTACATTCTTTTTCCATTGTGAATAACTTTGTATACTTTGACCCTATTAATTTTGGGGTTGACTTTCTTTAATACTTGAGTTTCATTTATACTAAATCCCACCTCTATTGAGGTTATTACTCTCAATTAATATATTGCGAAATATGTATGTGATTGTGAAATGAAAAATCACCAAATTACTTTGAAATTTTACTTGGTTCAATTGTATAATAAATCTAGTCTGATTCGTTGGAACAAAGTTCACCTCAGTTAGTTTCTTGGGAAAGGGAATGAAAGGTTATCTTCACGAAGGAGCCCTTTCTCTTTGAAAATATTTAGAGGACTTTGCCAAGGTACTACAATCCCTGTTGTTGAAGGTGGTCTGTTTTGTGTGTAATCTTCCCTTGGTTCCCCAATATAATGTGGAATCCATTACTTCAGTTAATCCCATAATGAAACATGTCTACTCTTTAGTTGGTGATAAAAGGGGTGAAAGTTACACGAGGTAGTAATGTATCAACACAAGTTGTTGCACCACCTCTTAATGATTCAACAATTGCAATGATTGTTGAAAGGGGATCCTCTAAGGAAAGGATAAAAGAAGGCCTTAGAAATATACACTCAAATCATGTTGATCTTGCAAATAAATGGTTATTTTCTCATGTAGAAGAGCCCTCATAGGAAGATGGTGAACCTTCTAAAGCACTAGCTTATCATTGGAAACATCAAATATTTAGCTAAGGAAGAGATGGTGACCAACCAATAGGATGTTGACCAAAAAGAGGAGTTGGCACAAGCTCCTTCTATTGACGAGATGTTCTCCATTTGCATTCAGTTGCTTAAGTTTCTACATGCTAAGGATTCTCTAGTTGTACCTTGAAGGATTTGTTGTTAAAGTCATGCACCTAAAATGATGGTTAGGAAAGAGCTAAGGATATATCATTTCTTGTAGAGCATCTAAGAAAATATTCTTTTGATCCTAGAAAGGATAATACCATCTCATGTTTTGGCTCTAATTTTACATAAAGACATTTCAGCTTGGGAAGTGCTACTCACAACAGTGTTGTTAGTGTTTTGTTGGATATATTATCCAAATTTTTCCTACAGGTAATAAAAAGTGAGATAAAAAAAATGTTTACCCCATTCTTGTTACTGTAACATGATATTAGAGTAACTTGGTAACCACCTTCCGTTAGATTGGGATTGGGGTGTGTTACAAGTGGTATTAGAGCTCTCAGGTTCAACACGTGGACCTAATGGGCTCTACCGCTATTCTAAAGGTCCAACCCTACTTATGAAATTGAATATGGATCACATGGATGCTCTTAGCATGATGGAAACTTATTGAACCTTAGTTAGGCACAACTTAGCCATTGGCAGAATTGCCTATATGATTGTATACATAACCTTAGTACTACCATTAGGTATGAATGCAAAGAGCAGTTATCTTTTAAGTTGTATTCAGGTGTAGGTCCACACATAGGTTGTGTTATAGATAACCTATTAAATACCATGCTAGCATAAATATAAACAAGACAAAAGAGAGAAGAAAAAGAAAGACAAATAAACGAAAAAAGAAAGAATAATAATAAGAGAGAAAAGACTAAGGAATGGGAAATGAAAGGATGGTCCTATTGGCCTTCCCATCTCGCTATCTCTATCTATTTTTTTTTTCACTTTCAATTTCAAAGGATCATTTGGGGACCAAGTAGGGGGAGTATGCACAAAGAGTCAAGAATTATGTTGTAACCAGAGATGGCTGAAATGGAGAATTGAGTAGCCATTAAAAGTTGGTTTTCCCATTTGGGTTTCTAGGGTAAAATATTTCAGCATCTTGTGGGTTCCATTGTTGTGTAATTTTTTCAATTATGTGTTGTGTGCGCATTATAACAACTGCACCATGTTAGTTCTCTCTCTCATCTATACCTGATTGGTTTGATTAAACTGATGGTATAAAAAATGCTACAACATATTTACTATGTGTGCATTCACACATGGATTGAATGGGATGTCATTTGTGAATCTTGTAATTCTCCTACACATGATTCTAATTAATATTATTACTTTAAATTTTGCATGAATGTGATATCATGCTTGAATGACATTTTTGTATAACAAGTGCTTGGTTGATTTAAATAGTCAAAATATTTTAGTCATTTATCCATGTGCTTGAAGGAGGTTGATGGCTGAGATAAAAGTGTTGTTACCATGTTTGCATTTTTCTGCTCAATTTTCATTCTTGGTTCCTTGTAATCAACAATTTTACCTCTTAGTAAAATGGTGGGAAATGGATAGAGTTGTAAAAAATAATTAACAGAGTCATACACTTACATATTATTGCTTAGTGGCTGCTTGAAAGGTGAATTGAGCCATCCATAAGCCAAATCAAAACATTCTTACCCTATCGCACAAAAGGATACTTCCAGCGATCTTGTAGAGATTGTATGTGGCCTTACTACATCCATATGGGTTGTACACATTGCTAGAGGGGTTGTTAGTCTTTCTTTCTTTGTTGAATGTTGATTTGGACCTTGTTCCAACATTTAATTGGTGAAATTAACTCGCATATGGCTTCATTTACTCAATCAATTCAATTGTTGAGCCAACATCCTAGCATTACATTATTTTATCAATCCTAGATGTGTCCTTTCAATTTGTTGAAGAAGAATGAAATCTGCTTGAATTGTTAAGGAGGGACCATTGGTATTCATTGAGGTGACTATAGTTGCTAAGGAAAGAATAGGCTCCATTATAGAGATATGAAGCTAGCGTGAAGAAGTCATTTTACCTTTGGAACTGAAATCAACTGAAGCAAGGAATCGATGCAACTTGAGGTAGAATCAACCTTCCATTGAAATGAATCAATTTGTCATAAAGAAAAATAATTCCATGAAGAATTGACTTGGCTAGGTATAGAAATATAGATGCAATGAGGAAATCAATAGCTTTAGAACATGATTCTTTCATGGGTGAATTTCAAACCATTTGAGAAAGTAATGAATACAAGCTAGTTCCTCATCATAGAATGGAGCAATGTCGTTACTCTTACTCTCACCCAAGTGTTGCTCTGTCTGATTGACTCAGGAAATATATTGGCTCCAAGTGTATCAACAGGGTGGTTCCCCTCTGTCTCTTGTGGAATATTTGGGTCCAGTACCTCAATAAGTTGGTTCTTCCTTTTCTTATATTCATGCTATGTTCCTCACATAAAAATGAAACCATCTATAAAATGAACAACATTGGTTTTACCTTCTAGTGGATGTGGGACAATATAGTATTCAGACATAAACTTTACCATTTGATCTTTGAAAAATTGAGTCGATAATTTTTTGTGCCCTGGTTTGCATCTTCAATAATAGATAAGATGCACTTACTCCATGAGATTCTAGAGTTTTCCATCAGACATTGAGACTACTTCAACTTCTCCATATTTTCTTTTGTAGTCATTAACCGAGCATTGGTTTTTTGTACTATTTGATTTCCCAGTAGTCAAGGCATTGGAATATTGCAAAAGAATTGTGGATAGTCTGAACCCAATCAATTTATGTGCATGTTGCGACATTTCCATGTCTAATCACCACAAGACTTGATTTCTCATTTTATTCTATATTAAATCTGGAATCAAAACTTGACCTTGAAAGTAGGATATAATTAGTCTTGCTATATAGAGTATAGGATGGCTATATTAGTTACTAGGAGTAACATCCTGACTTGGATAAAGTTGTGAAATCATTTTCGTTCTGTTCCATAGTACGTTGCACAGGAAGTCTCCCACAATAACCATTTAGTTGTTAATGTCCTCTACCTAAGACTCCAAGTCAAAGTCCTCCAGTAAAGGTTTCTATAGCCTTTGAATATAACTACTTAACAAGAAAAAAGGACTAACATTATCTTCTCCCCACTGACAAATTAAGAATCTAGGGGTTTGTCTCCTTGTCAAATGTTCAGTTAACTCTGTTGTGTGTCCCTACGCACCAATCTACATTGAAAAGAATTCTCCTTTAGTCTCCCCATTTTCCACCAAATCCATTTGCAGCAGATTTGGTATTGTGGTTGTCTTATTTGAATATCTCCATAAACCTTCCATATGCATTAGAAAAATGATGAGAATTGTATCTGTCTTTCTACTTTAGACCTTTTTTCATACATACCATATTTCCCTCTTTAGCAATGAGGGGCATTCCCAAAAAAGTGTCAAAGTGTTTTTGCTTTATCCCCTCCATATTCTCTTCGACTCTTAAGAGTTGTCAAAACCATTCTAAAATTTGTCTAATGCACCTGAAAATTAAAAAGAACCAACCAACACATCAATATCTTTGCTAAAATGTTGGTAATAGTCCCACATTATACCATATCTGTTAAAGCCCCTTTTTAGATCAACTTTTGAATTAGGTATCTCCTCGGTGGGAAGTGGGTAGATCCATTCTAAAATTCGTGGCACAAGTACCTATTTATATCATCTACTCCCTAGCACTCTATCTACACCTCATAGATGCAATCATCTTCCTTTGGCTAATATACATACATTACCCTATGGGATGAACTCATGTTCTCCAAGTTTTCCTTCTCTAAGTATATACTACTATATCCATCCTTCTTTTAGGTCAATATTCAGAGTGTTATGAATTTGAGGATGGCAAGCTTGTTAAGTTTTCATATCAAGCTTGGTAAAGAAATGATCATGATTACATGATTGTTTCTTTTCTTTGATACTAGCATGATACAAGTTCCCAGGGAACCTATATCTTTATTTCTTGAGCTCATGCATTAAATACATTGACTATAATCCATGGTTGCTTGTTATTATAAGGAAAAAGTATATAGCATACCTAATCTTGGACTACACCTTCAATTATTGGGACATCTTTGATATGCCAAGTTTAAATTATTTTCAGGTATGAACCTTCTACAATATCCTATGAATGTTGGCCTTGTTGAAATAGCCTAAGCCTAAATACTACAAACCCTGGCTTATCACCTTTCCTATTATCAAAACAACACATTACGTATAAGAGCTCACACCCACCTGGCTTGAATTGTGACAACCCATTTTGAACTCACACAAAGGAGTGGAAAGTAGTTAAATGTTGGTGGTGGGTTTCACTGGCATACCCTTATTTTATGCCACAATATGCCCAATGCTTACCTCAGTATGTATGGTTAGAGTAACCTATATGTCTTAATTGCTTTAAGTCTTATACATTGGAGTTATTGCAGTCCGTTTGACAAACATTATGCATAATTGCAGCCAATTCTACCTCAATAAGGGATGTGTGTATGTTTTTTATCGCATTGGGTTTTTACCACATATATAATCAGTGCTATAAAATTATTTGGGTATTATGTTGAACTCCTATATTGTTCATTATTCTCCAATTCCCTTCTAGTTTTCCTTGTTTTGCGTTGTGGAGTACCTCTATAGAAGGTGTCTTAGTGGGTGATCAATATCATCAACATGTGTGATTTTAGAGTTTCTAATGGAACAAACAATGACAATGTCCTCAGTACCATGTCTTGATTGGAACACTTAGTCTGTAGGAGCGTGAGGGTTGGGTTGCTATTTGCATTACTATAGGTTTTGGGTATAACAAGCACAATGAAATTGTTAGTAGTAATATTCATGTTCTTCATAGCCGGAATCATATTGTCTTGGTATTTGGTTCCCCACCTTGCAACATTGATGGTATGCCTCTCCTACAAAAAAAATGAATGTTACTAGCTAATCTCGGTTTCTTTTTGCTTGTGAGTTGGGTTGGGCAATAACAACTATGTATGCAACAAGATTTCTAATATAGACCACAATTTTTGCATAACCATGCACGTGAGCAAGTCAAATCAAATCACTAGTATAAATTTTTAAGCCCCATAAAATAGTAAGTCTAATTTGGCATGTTTTGTTTTATTGCATATGGTCATAAAACATCGAGGATGGTAATCCCCTTAAGGGGGTGGGGTTGTAATGACCCCAGTCATCTTGCAAAGTATGTAAATAGTGTTCTAATAGTCTCAGTCATGATACATTCATGTATCTAATGTAAAGGTTGTCTTGGTCACCATGCACTTGTATGGTTATTATAAATATTTTCTTAGTTATCTTTGTATACATATTGCAAATAATATACCTATACCTCGTGCGGTCACCTTATAATGGTGTAAGTATGACCCTATTTGAGAAACACGTGGAAATCAACGAATATTATTCTTTTATGTTGTACATGTTTAGTCAGTGTCATAAGCCAAATATTTTATTTATCATTATGATTTGTTATGGATGTACACATGTTATATGTTGTACCAAGATCCCACAAATCCTTATATACTTGCAAGCATTGGCGTTCTTATAGCCCATAATATTTGTAGATATGTGGTCAAAGATATGAGAATAACAAATGATGTGTTTTAAAGGCTTGTGGTAGTAAGGCATAGTAGACAGGTTTATGAAATTTGGTATAAGTCTAGACATAGACCAACCTTCTAAAAATAGCATCTAAAACAATCCCTCTAACATTGATAGGAGTGGATGTTAGTGAGAGTCTTGTATAAAGCATTGACCTTGTTGGTATTTTCCTAATAATTTCATACCTTTGATCATATTAATCTCCCATTTAAATAAAAGCGTTATTATAAGGCCATGTTTGAAGGACTGCGCACAAAAATTTCAGGAGTTTTGAGGATGGAGAGTTAAGGAGGTCATGATTGAGAGGCACACACAGACATTTACAGGAATTTCGGCACATGGTGGAGGAGGGGCCAAATGGAAGGAAACAGTTTGGTGAAAGAAATCCAATTAATAGTGATAGGGCTAATAGGGAGAGGGGGACACCTCTGGCTGGTCCAGAGGGGTTGGGCCCTAACTAATTGAGAGTAGGATTCGAACAATAGAGAAAAAAGGAAGTCAGACCAAGGGGGGAAGGAAAAATAAAAGAAAAGAGGGAGAAGACAGTGGGTTGAACAAAATCAAGCCCTCGTTTCATTTCCTGGATGTGTGGCTTATTTTCAGAGTATTGACCAATAACTGGAAAAGAAAATGAGCTAGTAGCTAGTTGAACAGAGTTTCTTGGGTCTGCGTATAGTACTGTGACTTGATAATAATGCAATGGGAAAAGTATAGCAATGGTATTGTGTAATATTATAAGTGGTTTATCTTTGTTGCGTTGTATGAAGGTTGGGAATATGTACAAAGGTTTTTTGTGCTATTATAACTTGGTTCTATCACTCTATTCCCTTTGTCAACTCAATTGTAAATAAACTCAAGAACTGTTCATTTCCATAACTCACTTCCAAAGATGTTAAACTAATATTAATGTTTCTCTTGCTTATTCTCATCGTCATTTAGACTTCTATTCATTTTGAGTAAATTTTTGGTATTAATATAAATCAGTCTTGGTGGTTATAGGGAATTTTCTTGTTGGATAGAAGCCACTGTGTGTGTTATGTGGATTAAAATTGTGAAAAATGTACCTACAATAATGAGTCACTAAATTGTGTGAAAAAATAACTCGCTGAGAAATAAATAGTTAAATCCAAAGTTTACTATGGTGTTGAGACTTTTTCCTAGTCAGGATTTTACAAACTTGCTAAATGAGTGGAGGCTTACACCTCTAGAGTCCCTCATTTGCTAAAGGGGTCTAAGATTACATCTATGGAGTTCCACATATGTTGAAAGGGTTGGGGCCTAAAGCTGCCCTAGTCTAGCCTTCCTAGGGGAAACCCTGTGACTTCAGTATACTATGGATTCCTTGCACAAGGTGGAGTTATTGCAGTAACATCCACAAAAGGGTGAAGGTTGAAGTAGACCTATGGATTCCATGTACTTGTACACTATTATGCCAGAAGGGTGGAGATTGGATTAGTTCTCTAGACTCCCTGTACTTGTACATTGTTCTGCCAGAAGGATAGAGGTTGAATTAGATCTATGGACTCCCTATACATGTACACTATTATGCCAAAGGGGTGGAGGTCAGATTAGATCTTTGGAATCCCTGTACCTGAACATTGCTATGCTAAGAGGGTGGAGGTTGGATTAAATCTTTGAAATCCCTGGATGTTTGGTCATTGGGATAATCTTCATAAGCTAGGGGGTGACAACTCCAATAACAGTTTGTCTATGGTTGAGAGGAGAATCAACGACTATGTCCCATTACCCATCCTAGATTCCATAGTACTAAGTGACGTATTGACCATGATAATCAAACTTGCCAGGATGATTCATATGAGTACTAAGTTTTAGTTATGTGTATGCATGGTAAGTTGATATGGACTAATAGAACAATGAGTGTTTAAATACAGTTTTTCGTTTCAAAATCCAACACACTCTCACCAGACAAATAAACTATACAGAATATGGCTATATAGCATATAAACCTCTTATGCAACACTAATATACAATCGAGATCATGCATGTTATATCCTACCATTGGAGGTGGCCTCAAGCTGGATTTCTGGGCATTATAATAATGAGTTGGTGTCCTGTATGACATTCGAAAAGATAGGTGACTCTAACACCATCCCTTCACAACTCTAACACCATTATGGGTTGGTGAGAATTTGAACCCTACCTCTATTGAAATATATTTGAATGCTACCTAGAACTTATATTATACATATTATTTTGGATTTCCTATGAGAAAAGAGGAGATGTGCATTCTTGGTTGACATATTGATCTGAAATGGAGCAAACTAGTAATGCTGTGCTAATTCCCCATTCAAAATAAAACCTAGGATGCTTATCATTTGCTTATCAAGTGATTAAGGATTCACCATTTTTGCTTAATTAACTAATTCCCATGAGAGTTTCTTATGTAAATGTTATAAACAATTTAACATAAAACATATGCTAAATTTTAGACCATCCAGTTCGTTTTCACAGCGACCTACTCTGTACACTCACTGGCTCAGTGTAGGAACCAACCCTATAAAAAAAAAATAAAAATACTAAAAATATAACCATAAGAAAATAGCATTGGGAACTAAAAAATTATTCACAATTATATATAACTTTCCTGAATTTCACTTCATTGAACATATCATTTAATTTACATGTTACTAACTAAAACCATAATGAAGTCATACAAAAGAATATTATAACAACATAGGTGCCGTTCAACAGGAGACACGATTCAAACTTGACTTGCCGTTATTTTCCCTCCTTTGTTGTCGGTCGCTTCCAAGTGTGAATGTCGATGTGCTTAATCCAAATGCAATGACCCACCGATTGACCTCCCAGCCTACTCCTTGGGTACTCTTATTCCCAGCGAACCCCTGAGCTGCAATGGGGTTGTACAATGGAGGAATGTATTAGCTGGTAGAGGAGAGCAATCCTTGGCTCAAGAGTCCCCTCTCTAAAGTCATCTACCTCACAAAACTCACTATAGCTCATAGTCTTATCCATCCAACAGTAGGGTAAAGAAAAGTCCTTTCGCCCATGACATGCCCTTTTTATTATAGGAGTCCTAATAGATGACACTTGGAATTTCATGCATAATTACTTATTTTTGATAATCCAATAGTTTGATTATTCACCCACCCATGTGTCACTCTCTCATCAAGGATCTCCAAAATTATTTACTTAAATTTTAATTTAAAAATAATATTTTTCCTCACCTCAACAAGATTCATATTTCTTCTCCTATTTGTCTCTTGATCCCCCTTTTTACTCCTCAATTTCTGTTCATTACTAAAGTGAATTGATAAGTCAAGATTTGATCCCCTATCTACTCCCTAATTTAACTCAATTTATCTCTTAGATGGATATTCTTATGTTGGTTGTTGGCACATGCAGGTTCTCTAAATCTCTCTAAAATTCAATTTATTAATCTTATATTAATTCACCATCCTCTTCTCTTAATTAGGTTTACTATTTTAGGATTAATATTTATCCTTACATTTATGTCCCTATTTCCCCTTTTTACCTAATTAAATTACATTATCTACCTAATATTTTCCAACATGGGAAGGGTAGATTTTTTAAGGTAAAATATTTATTTCTCCTAGTGATCCTCTTAACCCAAGTTTTATTCTTGATTTAATTACCTTTTTTTCCTACATCATTTACCCTTGATGTGAATTTACCTGGTTTTCATATCTTTATTATATTTATTAATTTATTTATTTATAATGATTCCAAGGGTGCCAAGTTTGGTCATGTCCTTCAAGAAATTCCCTTGAAGTTCCAAGGGTGTCACATCTAGCAGTTTATTTGTGATGCCAAGGGTGCCAAGTTGTTCGTGCCCTTCAAGAAATTCCCTTGAAGTTCCGAGGGTGCCTAATCTGAAAATGGGGCACTTAGGCTTCTTGTCTAACTTACAAGAACCTCTCCCACTTCCAAAGCTTTAAATATTCCCAAGTCTTATTGATTAACTAATGCGAAATTGATAACATGCTTGAAAATATAGGTGTATGCTTATGTTTATTTTAAAATTGTTACATGCTATAAGTTTACTTGCTTATGTTGAAATGTAAATACATAAAATAGTAAATAGTGCAGCAATAAAACAAACGCACAGAACAACAATATTAATTTGGATTTCACACCTACAACTCTCTGGCTTTTCACTTAACCTCCAAGTGACTCCCTCGATTGCTCTGCGCATTCGCATTTTTCTCTCTCTGCCTCTTTTGCTTCTCCTCCTCCTAATTGAGCTCTCTCTCTGCCTCTTTTGAGGTACCTTTCCAGCTTTCTGGCTTCCCCAACTATTTCTCTGTGGTTCATTATCCCTCTGCAGCCCTGCGGCTTCTCTGCGCGTTGTCTGTTTAATTGGCCACCTGGCTCTATGGCTCTATGGCTTCAAATGCATCATTGTTTGTCAAAAATAGCCACCTGTAGCATGCATCAATAATCAGGAGCTATTATGAAGGGATCGGTGCCGTTTTCCAAACAAAAACATGAAATTTGATAAAATTCCCTTACACAGGGAATGTCCGCAAAATAAACTATCAAGCGTGATTCTCAGACGAGCACTTAGACTTCTTGTCTAACTTACAAGAACCTCTCCCACTTCCAAAGCTTTAAATATTCCCAAGTCCTATTGATTAACCAATGCAGAATTAATAATATGCTTGAAAATATAGGTGTATGCTTATGTTTATTTTGAAATTGTTACGTGTTATAAGTTCACTTGCTTATGCTGATATGTAAATACATAAAACAATAAATAGTGCAGCAATAAAACAAACGCACAGAACAACGATATTAATTTGGAGTTCACCGAAAACTCTTGGGCTACGTCTCCTTGAGCTCTAGTCAACTCAATTAGGGTCTTTGGGATTATGGCAATAATTCTTTTACAAGCTCCACGCTCAACTCCACTGGTTTACACAGAACTCAGTGGGCTCAGAACACCATCTTATCCCTTTCTCTTGAAGCTCTTCGACTTTCTAGCTCTCGACTCTTGCTCTGGCTCTAGCTCTGGCTCTTGCTTTTTGCACTTATAGCTGTTTGGCTTTTCACTTAACCTCCAAGTGACTCCCTCGGCTGCTCTGCGTATTCGCATTTTTCTCTCTCTGCCTCTTTTGCTTCTCCTCCTCCTAATTGAGCTCTCTCTCTGCCTCTTTTGAGGTACCTTTCCAACTTTCTGGCTTCCCCAGCCATTTTTTTGTGGTTCATTATCCCTCTACGGCCCTGCGGCTTCTCTGTACATTGTCTATTCGACTGGCCACCTGTAGTGTGCATCAATGATCAGGAGTTGTTACGAAGGGATCGGGGCCATTTTCTAGGCAAAAACCCATAAATTTGAGAAAATTCCCTTACATAGGGAATGTCTGCAAAATACACTATTGGGCGTGATTCTCAGACATGAAACTCCCTTCAATCGCCCCTAAAATCCCTATCAAGTCTGCCATTTGGCGATATATCGCATCGCATTGCAGATTAGGCAAAATCCCAATTACATGGAAAATACGTGAAAAACTCGATAAAATCCTTTCTGGACTTCAAAATTTATCGCATCCGCCTTATAATCACATCGGGTCTACCTATCGCTATTGCAAATCATTTTGGCCTTGTTATCAGGGACTGTCGATCACCGATTTAATCCTGGTCATCAATCTGATCACATGATCCGACAGTCCAGATTGCATTGCATCACTTCAGGGCATTTTCCTTTGTATTTTGGTTTGCATGCCGAAATGCGCCAATACATAAAAACCCGACATATACCGGATCTCAAAATTTATATTGTCGCACGTATAAAATCCATCGGGTCCAGTGTTATCCCCATTATTACATCATTGCAAGGTGATGTTGCAATGCGATGTATCGCAATCGCAAGTCGCGTTGGCCCGAGGGTCTGTCCTTCGCCTCGTGGCATCGCCAACGCCGATCTATCAATATCGACAATCGCAATATGCCTCGGTTCGAGGTCCCGCCATTGAACACAAGCCTATCTCCGACCCGATATATCAAAGATCAGTGATTTGGGGGATCTCTTCCACCTTCGTTTAAGTCCTCCGCTCACCCTTCCGATGCGATTTGTCTCTATAAGGTGCCTTTTACCATTTTTTGAAGATTTTGCCTCTCTTACCAAAGGATAAAGGGCAACTTATTTTTGTGATAACTTCTGCATCCGAAGTCCATTTTTTCCCATTCAAGTTGCATTAGATTCAGAATAAAAAGATCTCTGCAATGGGGCTATTTCTAGGAACTTCATTGGACTTTCATTTTCCTCTGTGAGAAACACTTAGACTTAGGAGTCCATCCAAAATCGATTTTGGATCAGTGCCATGCCACTTTCCCTTCAAGCATTCAGTGGTTACGAGGGGAGAGTATAGGTGCAACGACAAAGACCAAAATCATCTCTTATGTTGCCTGCTATAGTGAGGCTAATGGTGTCAGGGATCAAGGAATCTGCCTTGACACGTGCCCCCAGTAAAATCCTCATGAGTGACCCAACTTTGGAACCTGCCCCCATGACATCGTGATCTTCAAGGCGAAGGTGTTTCAACCTTTCCAGCCCAAGTCACGACATGAGTGCTAGTGGGTGAGATCAGGGACACTGTCCCACCCCTCTCATGCAGGTCCATCTAATTGTACAACCCCATCACCCATATGTGAGTCATTCGGCCAAGAAACTAATCTGTGCCTGCAACCACTAATATATCATCAAAATATAGATAAACATATATAGCAAGTTTCAAAATTGACATATAATTTCAAAGACAAAATATAAATTTTCATCAAACCAGGTGTCGCCCACTCATCATATGTGGGTGCCTCTGATGGTTTCATGCCATACTCAATAATCATCAGTAACAAGGTTTCCTAGTGTTAGTCATTGTCATAATAACATCATCAACATCACCTAGTCATTCGCATCATTGTTCATTGTGAACTAGAACTAATGCAAGTAGGTAACATAGGGGACACATCTATCATGGCTATCATCATCATAACATCAATGGAGATATACATATCCATCAAATCTATCAACAGCGTAACATCAATATAAAACATACCTATCCATCAAAGCTATCATCATCATGATATCAATAGAGAGCATACATATCCATTACTGCTATCACCATCATAAATTCAATAGAGACCAAACATAACCATTTATGCTACAATCATCATAGTATCAATAGAGAACATGCATAACTATTAATGCTATCTTCATCATAATGTTGAACATACATAAACATCACAACCACTAATAATAGAGTCATGTGTCTAGATCCTCAACTTAAGGTCCTCAAAGAATAATGTGTGGGCCTTAGGGATAAATAAATGTTAATGTCATATCACTGTCAGTCAACTAGAGCAGGGCACTACATACACCCCCTCTTAATAATAGACTTTGTCTCGAAGTCCTTGGAATAGGTAAGGAAAACAGTGATGCATCTCCTCGGTGTCCTCCCAAGTCACTGAACTGGGACTATAATTTTCCCACTGGACCTTGACCTCGTCCACTAACTATCGTCTAAGCTTCAAATTTTGTTGATCCAGTATGCGAACTGGTTCGACCATTACTGTTCCCTCGTCTGAAACCTGCAAATGACCAAAGTCAATAACATGCGAAAAGGATTTGAAATATAATGACGCAAAACAAAAATATGAAACACATCATGCATATGTGCTAAAGATGGAGGTAAGGAAAGCCTATATGCCACCGACCCTTCCTTTCTAATATTTCAAAAGGTCTCGCAAACTATGGAGATAATTTTCTCCCTTTCCAAATCTTATAGAGATTTTTTTGGGGGGCCTTACTCTCAGGAACATCCTATCTCCCACTTCATAACTCTAGTCTACCCGATGAGGATCAACATAACTCTTTTCTCAATCTTGTGCTTATTTTAGCCTCCCCCTAATCATAGTCATTTGTTCTTCCATCTCTTGCACCACTTTTGGTCCTATTAATACTGAGAGGCGTTCTACAAGGTCTTCCATACAAGAACTCAAATGGCGCCATCTTGATGGAGCTTTAATAACTATTATTGTAAGAAAATTCCACGAGGGGTAAAAACTCCTCCCGTCTCTTTTTTTGGTCCATCACATACATCCAAAGCATGTCTCTTCGAGGATTTGATTAGTCCTCTTTGTTTGCCCATCTATCTCAGGGTGATAAGAAATGCTGAATTTCAACTGGGTTCCCAAGACATCTTGGAAACTGGTCCAAAACCTTCCTGTAAACACTGCTCCCCTATCAGATATAATCTTCCTAGTCACTCCATGCAATCTCATAATCTCATCAATAAAAACTATGGCTGTTTCTGGTGCCTTTTATGTAGTCTTAATTGGCATGAAATGGGCGCTCTAGGTCAACGTGTCCACCACTACAAATATGGAATCATGTCTTCCTGAGGTCATTGGTAGTCCCACAATGAAGTCTAGTGATATAACTTCCTATTTAGATTTTGGTATCTCATGGGGTTGCAATAACCCTATTGGATGTATGTGTTCAACTTTTACTCATTGACACTCTAAGCATCTTGCTACCAAGTTCATGATGTCCTTCTTCATCCCTTTCCAAAAGAAGAGTGGTTTCAGGTCCACACTCATCTTTTTAACATCAGGGTGCGCCATGTATACTACGCAATGTGCTTCATTCAAGATTAATTGGCGTATATCTTCATTCGATGGTACATATATCCTTCCTCGAAATCATAGTAATCCATCATTATCAAGGGAGTATTATTTATCTTTTGGGACCCTCATTTCATCCTCCCTCAAACTTTTGCTAACCTCCTGGTACCAGGAGTCTTTAAATTATAAATCAAGTAGTTTCTCCCTCAAATTTGTCTTTAAGGGAATCACAGAAAATATCTGAGGGCCTCCTACTTAAAGCATCAACCACCCTATTTATCGTTCCTTTTATGTAAGTGGTATCAAACTCATATTCACTAATTAGCTCAGACCATCGTCTTTGCCTTAAATTTAAGTGGTTTTGTGTGAATATGTGTTGTAGCCCACAATGGTCAGTCCTAAGATCAAACTTCCTTCCTAGAAGGTAGTGTCTCCAATTCTTTAGTGCATAAACAATTGCTGCCATTTCTAGATCATGGGTTACATAGTTTTCTTCGTGGGTTCTAAGTTTCCTTGATGCATAAGCTATTATTCTTCCTTCTTGCATCAACACACAACCCAACCCTTCCTTGGAGGCATTAGTGCAAACCAAAAATTCTTGTTCCATATCTGACACCTTCAAAATTGGTGTTGTCTTTAATACATCGTTAATAACACCTTTAACCTTTGGAATGCCTCTTCAGATTTTTCAGTCCAAATGAATTTCTTTTTCTTTCTTTGGAGCTCAGTAATGGGGCTTGCTATCTTAAAAAATTCTTCGACAAATCTACGATAAAACCCTGCCATGCCCATGAAACTTCGTATTTCATGAACATTGGTTAGTGTTGGCCATTCCATGATCGCATCAATTTTTACTAGGTCTACTGCAATACCATCCCCAGAGATAATGTGCCCAAGATAATGAATCTTGGTTTGGTAAATGGAACACTTTGAGAACTTCCCATATAATTGGTTTTTTGTAAGACATTGTAGAATGATCCTCAAGTGTTCTTCATGCTCTTCTCGGGTATTTGAGTAGATCAAAATGTCATCGATAGAGACTTGTACAAACTTGTCTAAGTAATCCTGAAATATTGCGTTCATCAAACTCATGAAAACACCCGAGGCATTTGTCATTCCAAAGGGTAAAACCACAAATTCATAATGCCCAAATCTTGTATTAAAGACTGTCTTCGGGATATATTCCTCCTTGATTCTCAAATAATGATATCTCGACCTCAGATCTATCTCTGAAAACACAGTTTCCCCCCTCATTTGATCAAACAAGTCATCTATCCTTGGCAAATGGTATTGGTTTTTTTATCCTCACTTTGTTCAACTAGCGGTAGTCAATGCACAGTCGCCAAGGCCCATCCTTCTTATGAACGAAAATCACAAGGGCTCCCCATGGAGGTATGCTAGGTCGTATGAACCCCAAGTCCAACAGTTCCTTTAATTCGATCTATAATTCCTTTAGCTCTGGAGCTGACATATGATAGGGTGCCTTTGCAATAGGCTAAGTTCCTAGTTTAAGGTCGATGGTGAAATCAATTTCCATTTTTGGGGGTAGCCTGGGTAGTTCTTCAGGAAATACATTCTTAAATTCAACAAGAAATGGATGTTTATCAAGGTTTTTAGAATCACCCTTATCGTTTGGATCTACCACTGAGAACATTTGACATCCCTTTCGCCTATATTTCATTAGTTACATGTAGGAGATGAACCTTACGAACACCCCCTTAATGATTTTCTTTAGCTGTCATCATCTTTGAAATGTAGAATCTTGTCATCGCAGTCTAGGAGTGCCTCATTTCGTTCCAACCAATCCATTCCTATAACTACGTCATAGACTCTTAAAATTGTAGAGTACAAGGATACCTTGGTCTTACATACACCCAGGTCCACCTCACATTCCTTCCTACATTTCTTTTCATACCACATGCCATTTCGACATGTCTAAATTCTTATTGTGCAATTGCTTTATGTTTAATCCTTGATAATGCATTTAGAGAAATAAAGGAATAAGTAGCTCCTGGATCTATTAAAACAACAACCAACTCCTACCACCCCACCCAATGATGGGGAAACATCACAACACCAGAACAAATACCAATTGGAGAAGTGTTAAACTTAATGAGATTGTTCCAACACATGTTTGAAGCATTAATAAATCATTTGGAACGAGAGCATGGAGGACCTGTCATACAAAACGAAGTACCCCAAAACACTACAAGAAATGATGTACGTCAAGATTTGGAAAAAGTAAAATTTCCAGAGTTTTGGGCGTCCTCAGATGGTCAATCTACAGAGGCATGGTTAGAAAGCATGGCTATGTGCTTTACCCTGAGAGATTACACCTCGAATATGAAGGCCAAGATGGCTATATTCCAGCTAAAGGGAAACACACTACTTTGGTCGAAGACATTATTAACCCAATTAGGGATGGATATATCAAAAGTAACTTGGGAACTATTTGAAGAAAAATTTAGAGAACGTTACCTGTCAGAGGAGTTCCTTGAGAGGCAACTAAATGAATTCAATGCATTAAGGTTGTTGTGGTGGCACCATATTGCGCCCTTTAACTGCCCCACTTCTTCTTGTACCTCTTCTAACCATGGTTCACCAATGAATCCTAAAAACATTGTTCCATAGCAGTAGTGCTCATTCCTTCCTTTATAGTAGTGCTTGCTCTTCCCTTTGCACTCAATCCTCTATTCTCTCTATATGCTTGAATACCTTGTATAATATTATTCCTCCCTTTGCACCGATGCCATGTAATTTCTCTATATAGTTGAAGAAAATCCATCCAATCAGAAAAGGAATGGACATTGTCCGAATGGACATTTTGTTGACTAGTTTGCTGCAACTATCGAAAAGCCCAAAAATAAATGCGCCTAATTTAGGAAATTTCCCTTTCTGCTCCTTTTTAGTAACTTCTCCCTCTGTGCCATGCTCTTTCTCTCTAGCTCTCGGGTGTTAATCTCACATCAAAACCAGACATAAACACAATAATAATTGTTTTTGCCTCATACAAGTGAACAAAATATTGTGAAAACTTTCTAAATAACGTCGGAGAATAAATTATGAAAAAAATAGATACTAACCCCCAAATGCCACTTTGTGAAATAAAACAATAGTTCATGGATCAATAAATTAAACAACAAAATCCACTAACTAATTCTCTCCCTGCTGCCACCTCTATCTCTTTAATTGGTTCCCCTTGCTACCACCTCTATCTCTTTAATTGTTGCCCTTGCCTATGTTGTCCATGTTCTAACTCCTGACTTTGTTGATTAAACCATTGATACTTGCTCTGATGTTTCTCGTCTTATTGCTGGGGTTTATCGTCCTTGCTCTGAGTAATAAGGTTATGTTGCTTCCGCGAATTCAATGAAATATGGAACTAGAGGATATCAAACTATGGCGATATGCAACGGGCTTTGCTAGTGCCTTTAGAGTGCTTATACTTTTTAGTCTAAATATTATTACTGCCTTTAGAGTGCTTATACTTATTAGTGCTTATTATGTCAATATCTTTATGGATCGATGCTATAATCTTATTAGATTAAGCAAGGACACAAAACTCATAACAGAATTCCATGGGTCAATTTGAAAAATTTGGGCATCTTTTGAGGGTTGCCCACTCTTTTGGTGTAGATATCATTGATATCAGCCACCCACCCTTAGATGATGGCAGAAAGCCCAAACAATTAAAGTAAAACACTCATGGATTTGTTTTAGGGACAATGTATAAGGAAAACACTCATGGATTTGTTTCAGGACAGAGTGTATATGTGGAACACTAGATTAAAAAAAATAATAATAATAAATAAATAAATAAATAAAATAAAATAAATCCTATAAATCTAAATTAAAGAAACTATAACACTCAAAATCTATTTCTAACAATAAAAATAAAAAGGATGATAATTAGAGCATCGAATTGGAGAGGAAAAGGGCTCAAAGAAACTTAAACAGAAATGATAGCTATCTGATGGAGAAACAGAACCTAGCCCACCCAACCATGCCCCATACAATAATTTTTTCTTTATGTGGTTACAAATTAATATTTGAAAATCACAAATCAGAACTCAAATTTCTTCACAAACTCATTAAGAACCTACCTACAAGAGAGACAACTAGCGGATAGAAGTCAGGACGTAAAGAGATGTGTGACTTTGTACTAGCTTTAGCATACAAACTAAATTGATGGGGTTGACGACATACAAATATTTGTTAGAAATTCAAAATTAAGTTGAGATACTATTTTCTTCAATCTAAAAAAAAAATCATTTAGGGGAAGACTTATTTATATGCTATTCACACTTCTGATTGTTTTCAAACTTCAAAACTTCATATATGTAAAGATTCACATAGATCGAACTCTTCATGATCATAGGAACCTTGATACAATTATATTATTTTTTTGGTCCTTATCATAGAAGACTGTCTTATGAGAAAGATGCTTAGAAAATTATTTTATCCATTCAGTGCTGCTCTCAACCTTCAAACTAATCATAAAGGAGACAATAACAATCACATTTTTCAACTACCTAAATTTCGGTAAGCCTTAAAAGCACCATGGGTAGAACCTTAAAAGTGGTGACCAAGCCTTAGTATAGATCCAGTCGAATCTCAGGTTTGCATAGAAGAGGGTTTAAGGGACTACGAGATGTCTTTGTTGGTCATAGAACATAGTAAGAGGTTCCTGCAACAACACATCAACCCTAGCAAATCCTCTAGCAAAAATCGAAATTTGAGATAAAAACGGATAGATATAGGTCTAGCAAACCATCCAATGAAGCAACAGAGGATATGGGTCTGGTTCCATTAAACGCACTGCGGTTAGTGAAAAAGCCAATCCAGTGAGATACACTTGCATTAAGATATAGAACTAGTCGCCCACCTCTAGAAAATGTTCAGAACAAAAACTGACAAGAATACAACATCGCATTCCACGAAGATCGAGAAGCAAGAGAAGATCTATTAGAAAAATTCTTCTCCGAGACATTATTTTTTTCACAACTACATCAATTTACAACCCATAATTCTTGGTTTCGCTAATGTTGACCTCTTAAGAATACAACCATAAGAAAATAGCATTGGGAACTAAAAAATTATTAAGAATTATATAAAACTTTCCCGAATTTCACTTCAATGAACATATCATCTAATTTACATGTTACTAACTAAAACCATAATGAAGTCATACAAAAGAATATTATAACAACATAGGTACCGTTCACCAGGAGACGAGATTCAAACTTGACTTGTCGTTGCCCTCCTTTGTTGTCGGTCACCTCCAAGTTTGAATGTCGACCTACTTAATCCAAATGCAATGACACACCGGTTGACCTCCCAGCCTACTCCTTGGGTACTCTCCTTCCCCGTGGACCCCCGAGCTGCAATGGGGTTGTAAAATGAAGGAATGTATTAGCTGGTACAGGAGAGTACTCCATGGATCAAGAGTCCCCTCTCTAAAGTCCTGCACCTCACCAAACTCATTATAGCTCGTAGTCACTACTTTGACATAGTCTCATCCATCCAACAGTAGGGTAACGAAAAATCATTTCTCCCATGACTTGCCCTTTCTTTTATAGGAGTCCTCATAGGTGACACTTGTAATTTCATGCATAATCAATTACTTTTGATAATTCAATAGTTTGATTATTCACCCACCCATGTGTCACTCTCTCATCAAGGATTTCCAAAATTATTTATTTAAATTTTAATTTTAAAATAATACTTTTTTCCTCACCTCAACAAGATTCCTATTTCTTCTCCTAGTTGTCTCTTGATCCCCCTTTTTACTCCTTAATTTGTGTTCATTACTAAAGTCAATTGATAAGTCAAGATTTGATCCCCTATCTATTCCCTACTCAAGTTATCTCTTAGATGGATATTCTTATGTTGGTTGTTGCCACATGGAGGTTCTCAAAATTTCTCTAAAATGTAATTTATTAATATTATTTTAATTCACCATCTTCTTCTCTTAATTAGGTTTAACTATTTTAGGATTAATATTTATCCTTACATTTATGTCTCTCTTTCCCCTTTTTACCTAATTAAATTACATTATCTACCTAATATTTTTCAACATGGGAAGGGTAGAGATTTTAAGGTAAAATATTTTATTTCTTCCTATGATCCTCTTAACACAAGTTTTATTCTTGATTTAATCACCTTGGTTTCTAACATCATTTACCCTAGATGTGAATTTACCTAGTTTTCATATCTTGATTATATTTATTAATTTATTTATTTTTAATGATTCCAGGGGTGCGAAGTTTGGTCAACATATATAATGCCATATGCCATGAGACCAAAGGGGAAGACTGAGGAAATCCATGGTTTGTTAGTGCGAACTCAACCTTCAAGAAATTCCCTTGAAGGTCCAAGGGTGTCACGCCTAACAGTTTATTTGTGATGCCAAGAGTACCAACTTGGTCATGCCCTTCAAGAAATTCCCTTGAAGGTCCAGGGGTGTCACGCCTAACAGTTTATTTGTGATGCCAAGGGTACCAACTTGATCATGCCCTTCAAGAAATTCCCTTGAAGTTCCAAGGGTGCCACGCCACTTGCCCTTCAAGCATTCAATGACTACGAGGGGAAAGTATAGGTGCAACGACAGATACCACTATCATCTCTTATGTTGCCTGCTATAGTGAGACTAATGGTGTTGGGGATCGAGGAATCTGCCTTGATGCGCGCGCCCCAGTAAAATCCTCATGAGTGACCCAACTTTGGGACTTGCCCCCATGACATAGTGATCTTCAAGGCAAAGTGTTTCAACTTTTCCAACCCAAGTCACGGTGGGAGTGCTAGTGGGTGAGATCAGGGACATTGTCCCACCCCTCCTATGCAGTTCCATTTAATTGTACAACCCCATCACCCATATGTGAGTCATTCGGCCAAGCAACTAATATGTGCCTGCAACCATTAACATATCATCAGAATATAGATAAACATTTATAGCAAGTTTAAAAATTGACTTAGAATTTAAAAGACAAAATATAATTTTTCAGCAAACTAGGTCTCTCCCATTCGTCATATGTGAGTGCCTTCTATGGTTTCCCGCCATACTCAATAATCATCAGTAACAAGGTTTCCTAGTGTTATTCATTGTCATAATAACACCATCAACGTCACCTAGTCATTCACATCATTGTTCATTGTGAACCAGAACTAATGCAAGTAGGTAACATAGGGGACATATCTACATGGCTATCATCATCATAACATCATTGGAGACATACATATCCATCAAAGCTATCAAGATTGTAACATCAATAGAAAACATACATATCCATCAAAGATATCATCATCATGATATCAATAGAGAGCATGCACATCCTTTACTACTATCATCATCATAAATTCAATGGAGACCAAACATAACCATTTATGCTACAATCATCATAATATCAATAGAGAACATACATAACCATTAATGTTATCTTCATCATAATATCAATGGAGAACATACATAAACATCACAACCACTAATATCACAACCACTAATAATAGGGTCATGTATCTGAATCCTCAACATGAGGTCCTCAAAGAATAATATGTGGGCCTTAGGGCTAAATAAATGTTAATGTCATATCACTATCAGTTAACTAGAGTGGGGAAATACACCCGACATTTGTCAGTTGGGGTATTTCTTGGGATGGTTATTTACTTGTTGTTGGTTAGCATGGAGGGTGACATTGTTGATTACTCCGAGGACCCGTTCGAATTGGACCCCCTCTGGATTGTCTTCCCTCCACATTTGTCTGTCATCTCAAATATTTCATTGGACATCCCCACAACCCTAGACGACGCTCTTGGGGTTTACTCAGTACTAGATTACCCTGCTTTCTCCATCCTGGCTCAACAGTGTCTTCCATATCCTAAACCATCTACATCTGCACTATCGTTCCCTAGTTTCCCTAAAGTGGTGGACTTACCACTTGTATCCAACATCCCCCCGCTATCCCCAACCTCTTTATAGTGTATAACTTCTTGTCTTAACTCGTCGGCTCCCCTGTACCGTTTGAATCCCCCACCATCCTACCCCTTAGATTATTCCCTCATCCCTCCTCCACAAGCTTCACATTCTCATCTGGCCCCTCCACTGGACCCTGCGGTCCCCTTCCCCCCTCCCCCCATCCCTGACCCTCCCACCTCTAGCTGCTTCACAAACTCATCCCCTCCCCTTTAGGTTTTGACCGGAATCCCTCGCTTAGAGGCCGAAGTGAATCGACCTCACTCTCAGTAGAATAGATCTCCCCCAAATCGGTCAGGGCGTCCTGCTAAGCATTTCAAAGGAGTAAATGTGGGTAATAAGAAGATATCCCTCACTTTTGGGGTCAATATTAAGATGAGAGAAGTTATGGATACCTCAGATTGAGTTCTGGTTAGCCGCGTTTAGGGTAGGGCATAATCGGTTGCGTAATTGAAGCAATGGGTACTAGAGATATGGGGTCAAGTTCTCATTGAACTACCATCAATGGTTACCCTCTCCCGTCGATGGTTCACATTGTGATTTCAGAGGCCCGAGTTTTTTCCTTGGGTATTATCAAAACACTGGCACATTGAATTGGCTCTGGTTCTCCTCAAGCGATGGAGCCCCTTTTTCGATCCAGAGCATGAACACCTTGGGGATGGATCCATTTGGGTCAGATTGCCTAGCCTTCCACTTCATTTTTGGTTAGAAGATATATTCAAATGGATTGGCAATGCTCTCAGTAGATACATGGATTTCAACAAATCTTACATGTTGATTGGGAATATGTCCATGGCTCGCATCCTAGTTTTCCTTGATACCAGGGAAGGTATGGAGGAAATTGTGCAACTGCATTGGAGGGATAATTGCAGGGTGCAGATATTGGACTCTGAGGGAGTTCCATTCCGATGCAGGAGATTTCACAGAATTGGACATATTTATAAAGATTGCCCTCTTCTTGCTTCTAGCTCTCCTTTAGTTGTACGACCTGAACATGTTACTGTAACTCAGGTTCTTGATTGTCGTGGGAAGGCACCAGTTAGTTACGAAGATGAACAATCGATGAACACACAGGCAGCTCGTGGCACCTGCACTTCCAAGGATCAGATTCATCCCCCATCTCCAAGTATCACCAGATCACGTATGGTTGTGGTGGTGACTGCCTTTGATGTGGGTACCATCTCTAACCCTCCATCCCTCCAATTTTTGTCATCTGTTTTGTCTCCTTGCTCTTCATTTTATAATGTTGGTTCTATGCATTGTCCCTCTATTGTATGCACATTGGTCCCATCTACACCTATTTTCTCCCCCACTCTTCCTACCATCACTAGGACACCAGATTCCCTCTCCCATGCGGAGGCATCCATTGAATCAAATTCAGTTCACTATTATAACCTTCGGTCATTATCCCGTATTCTCTAGGGGGGGGGGGGTAATGGCCTAGGCATAACTCCCCTTCATCCGCACCCCAAGACTACCCATGGTCGTCAATCCAACATCTCTAAATCCATCCTCCAAGCTCGACTGGATGTGACAAAAGGGCGACAACTACCCATTGATAAGGTCCTTAGAGCATTGACCTCCCGCCCCACCAACCCCCCCCCCCACCCCTTGGTTCTCCATGAAGTGGCAATCCTATATATGTTGGGGGTTGGCTAGCCCTGTGAAGAAATTAGCCTTTCGTCATTTGATGGAATTGGAAATGGTGGACATTGTATTCTTATAGGAGACCCTTGCATCTAGATCACAAATTACACCCATTCTTGAGGCTATTTTACCTGGTTGGCACTCCACTGCATTGGATGTCTGTAGGGGATCTGGTGGCTTGTTATTGTTTTAACCCCCGATCCATTAGACTATTACACTCCTGGGGGGGGGGGATGGGATTCATCGAAGCTGTTGTATACTCAGCTGAGCTCGGTAGGGAGCTGAGGATTATCAATGTCTATGGACCTTGTAACAACATGCTTACTTTCTAGCAGCAGTTACTTGATTTTGAATATTTTCAAGCTGAGAGCATCATTATTAGGGGTGATCTCAATTTCTCATTAGGTCATGCTAAATCCTGGGGTATGAATGCTTAGTTAGACTTGCTATCATATGGGATTTTTCCCCTACTGGAGGGTCACCAGCTGATCGATATTCCCATGCCCTGCATAAAGCCCACCTGAAGGAATCGAAGGACCGGGGATGCAGCTTTAGCCAAAAGATTGGATCATTTTCTGGTAAAGTAGACTCTAATGGAAAATTTTCCCCTTTATCGACAATGGGTGGGATCAGGGGGTTATCAGATCACCACCCCATATATCTGGAGATTATTGGCAGTATAAGAAATCATTTTCTGGTAAAGTAGACTCTAATGGAAAATTTTCCCCTTTATCGACAATGGGTGGGATCAGGGGGGTTATCAGATCACCACCCCATATATTTGGAGATTATTGGCAGTATAGAAAAACCCAATGCACCCTTCAAGTTCAATTCAACCTGGTTTAAAGATGATAGCTATATACAGATGATCACTCAGAACTGGAAAACCATGGCTACACAACATGGTCTATCAGCCTCTGAGATATTCGCAAATAAAATGGAAATTTTGAAACAGAAATCTATTAAATGGGCAAATAGTAAGAAGATCAAAGACGAGCAGATCCTAAGAAACACTAAACTGGAAATTGAAGAATTTAGTGGACTGGAGGGTCGTGGGCACATCTCTGCTGATGCTAAAGAAAATTTGATTTGACTTGAGATCAAGCGGAATCGGATTTTGAAAGACAGGGAGGAAACCTGGTGACTCATAAGCAAGGCCATATGGTTAAAGGAGGGGGATGAGAACACCAAGTTCTATCACCATGTTGTAAATGGGCGTCGGGCTATTAATAATATTTGGCAACTTGCGGATGAGAAGGATCACATGCAAAGACCTTCCATGAACTGACCAACCTTGGTATATCGCATTTTGGGATATTATTCAAAGCTCCCTTGGAAGCAAATCTCGCTGAAATCATTAGAGTAGTCGGTATTTTCCCCAGACATATTGTGGACCAAGATACAGGTGAAGAACTACTTACTCCAGTATCCATGGGGGAATTAGAGGCTACTATTAAGTGGTTTAAGAAGGATAAGAGCCCTGGACCAGATGGATGGACGATTGAATTTTACATCATTTTTTGACATGATTGGACATGAGCTTCTTCAGATCATTGAAGAATGTCAGAATAGTGGATGTATGTATGATGCTTTCAACTCTACATTCATCACTCTCATTCCTAAGTCAGATGACCCACAAAGCTTTGAAGAATACATGTCCATATCCCTTTGCAACTGCATATGCAAGATAATTTCCAAGATTATTGCAAATCGCCTCAAGCCCATATTATCTGAGCATATATCTTCGGAGCAATTTTCATTCCTTGACCATCAACAAATTCACGAAGCAGTGGGCACAACTCAAGAAGCCCTACACTCTATCAAAACAAAGAACCTCAAAGATATGATACTTAAGATTGATTTGGTAAAAGAATTTGATCGCACCTACTGGATATACATTCAAATGCTATTAACCCATCTTGGATTTCCTCTACCATTCATCCAATGGATTATGTGTTGCATATCCAATATGTCATATAGTGTTTTGATCAATGGATCAGCATCCTCCTTCTTCCATGCAGAATGAGGATTGAGACAAGGATGCCCACTATCCCCTCTACTTTTTCTAGTGATCATGGAAGGGAGTAGACTCATCTCGGTGGATTGAATGCAGGGTAGACTGAGGGGTATCAAGATCACAAACAATTGCATTCTCACACATCTCCTATTTGTGGATGACATTCTCATATTTCTAAATGGATACCACTGCATTTGCAGCCACATTTCTGCCTCACTACAGGTATGCAATGCAACAATCATAAGTCCACCCTATCAGCCTTTGGGAGCAACCAAAATGAGATCCATTTAGCACTTCAACATTTCCCCCTCATCACTATGCAGATTGAAGAGGGATTCAAATACTTGGGCTTCAGGTTAAAACCATCAAATTATCATATTGTTGATTGGGTATGGTTGGTTTCCAAATTGAAAGAGGATTAAATATTTGGCATCATAGGTGGTTGTTAAGAGCGGGGCGACTGAATCTCATCAAATCTGTCCTGGAGGCCACCCCGGTTTACTGGATGTCCTTAGCATGGATACCAAAGGGCATCATTAAAAGAATACAACAATTATGTTGCAGATTTCTCCGGAGGGGTAAACAAGTAGGACACACCTTTTCCTGGGTTCAATGGGACAAGATCACACTTCCAAAGAAATGGGGGGGATGGGGTCTAAAGAATCTAGAATATTTTTCTTATGCTCTAGCAGTGAAAATGGGTTGGAATGTCCTATCATCCAAGAACCTTTGGACAAAGGTTATTTATTAGAAGTACAACTCCCCATTACCTTTGTATGACTGGATTAGGCCACCTACATTGGATAGAACAACATATCCACGGTCTAGCAGGTGGTACTCAACACTTTGAATCACGTATGGGATGGATTGATTTGGAGAATTGGCAATGGTGGTTCTGTTGGGCTTGGTATGGACCTATTGTAGCAGCTACAACCACCCTCAAAAATTTTGCCTTAGCCTCGTTTTGGAGCTTCCCTTCCAACCTTCATAGTAGCTTACCTTACTTTGTCAAGTTCACAATCTTCAGTGTCTTTCTTGCACAAAGGTAACCTGTCGGTCATAGTTTGATCCATTCCCCTCATAGTTTCTTCACTTGGACTTGGTCCAACTGCAGGCTGAGTAGCTTCCCCTTGAAAATTGCGCATTTGTGGAGGGCAACCAACCTTCCCTCCAGAAATTGTGCAATCCTCTTTGGCAACCTGTTGGGCTCCTGGATTGTGCAATCCTACCTGCCAACACTCCCAACAGGATTTGCACAAATTTCCCCACCAAGGCTGCTCAGCCCAGAATTTGAGCAAATCTGGGTAGCAGTCAGCTGCTCTGCCCAGAAATTGAGCAAATATCCTGGGTAGCCAACCCAGCTCCCAGCCAAAAATGCACATTTTTCTCCAGCACGCGAGTAGTCGCTTGCATGTGCAACAAAGTTGGCCAGTTCCCTCTGGGACTGAGCAAAATAGACTTGCATGCATGGGCTGCTTCTCCCAAGGCAGCATGCAAAGGCATCCCTTGTTTCAGGGATCTATGTTTAGTAATTGGAGGTTACATGCAAGGAGTAATTCTGAAACCTCCCACCAGGTGTCGCTTCCCCTAGATTCGTGGCATATATGTCACAACCTCGATGTTATCAAAACTCATCAACCGGATGCTACAGAGCTCATTCCTCAGATCAACCTTGCAGCTCTGACATCCCACATCACATCTAGGAGCAGTCGGCACATTCAACTCAGTTTTTTTAGGGTAAGCCCACTTTCCATGGCTTGTGCTGCATTTTTGGCGCTTTTTGTGTTTTCACTTGTGGGATTAATGTTTTCTTCATTTCTTTAAATGCTTGTTGTCATTTACATATATACTAGCTTGCCCTAGGTTTATTTCAGTTTTCATTACTATCTCACTGATGTCGCATGCATGAAACTGTTTTGCACGGATGTTCGCCCAACCGGGAATTGCCTCACCCACATGCATGTTGATCTGTTTGATGAATCTTTCATTCATGTTTGCATGAACTGTTAATCACTTCTGTTATTACTTAGTGTCGCCATGCATTCACTGACTTACTTGCTTTTAGTTGCCCATCGGCAAGTCGAGCCAACCTTGGCTCGGGCTCTGCCTTCATCAAGGCTGCATTGCGTAATCTGGGAAAGGAAGGCTCACCTTCCTCTCCAGATTTGCATATTCCTGCCCCGCACTAGCCTCCAAGACTGTTTTGCGCATTTCTAGAGGATAGTGGTTGCATGGCCCAAGAAATTGTGCAACTTTGTCCCTAGGCCAATACTCCTTCCCAGTTGGAATTACGCATTGCACAATCCTAGCAATCAGCAGCCAGACTGGACTATGTATTGCGCAGTTCCAACAATCAGTCAATCTCCCAGCAGCCCAGACTGCGCCTTGTGCAATCTTGGCAGTCGATCTCCTGACCTCTCAACCGAAATTGCGTAACCTTCATGATCATGCACCCAAGTATGTTGCAAGTCAGTTCTCATGTTCATTTTGGTTTTCAACTAACAAATTGCCTGCCATGAGTGTTTCCATGTCTCCATGTATCCCAGGTGTTCATCCGCAACTCAATAGTACAGGTATAATGGTTTCCAGGAGAGCAGAGACGAAGACACCGTTCAGAGCACACTTGGGGATGTAGTCGATCAAGTGTCCATGGACTTGCCTACCCACAAAGACATCTAGTTGTTCGTAGACAAGGACATCAAGGTATGACAACAACAACATCACAACGAGAAACATCATGAACAGTAGCTGAAGACAACATACCAAATGCAATGAATGCAAGAGGAGAGTTGTTGACAACATGGAGGCGGAACAAGGTTGCAAGCTCAAGCAGGTCCATTGATGATAAAAGCAACTCTGGAGACTCCGGCTATGAAGTGACGGCGCGACATGAAGATCGCGTGAAGGCAGAAGATGGAACAAAGAAGGAGTTGCATGTGCTGAAGCAACAACTCAAGAAGAACATGAAGCTGCACAGACAAACAAATGAGTTACAACAGGAACAGGAACATCAGTGGGTGCAACATGCACTCATGGATGAAACTGCACTTGTACAAGTTAAGGATCCATCTCAGTAGCTGACACAGAGCAGACATGGTGAGTAATGTTGTTGATTGCATGCAAGGGATTCAACAACATGCATGCCATTGAGCTCGCACATGCAATCCAACCCATCCAACACACTCACCAAGGTGAAGACAAGAAGCAAGTCCAACTAGGGCTGAACATGTACTTTGGCAAGTTGATGCGCATGACCACCAACACACACTTGAAGATCAGCAAAAACATTGCATCATTGTGTTGTTGGTTCAACCATACCCAAGAAGATCATGTGCATGTTACCAAACGAGTTGGATGAAGGGGCCGACCCAATACACTAGTTGCAACAGAGGCAAGAGTTCGCTTTAGCAAGATGTCACCATGAGGTGCATACACAACATCACGGACAACCAAGCTTGGCATCAGCTCGCCATCTTCACCATCACAAGCATGTTAAAGAGTTGGTCTGATCATAGCGGACCGAGTGTCAGTGATGTCTTGCAAGGCTTGCTCAAGCCATGTTGTCTCACATGAGTACATGTGCAATGTAATGTTGAGTCATGTCAAGTGTAAGTCAAGTGTCAATGGTTGGATGTAATATTCATAGAGTAGGTGAAGAGTCACGAGGGTAGTTGAACTGTCACAAAGAGGAATGTTAAGGGTCACCCCACCGTTTGCTATAAATAGTCCCTCATATCTCATTGTATAGGCTTTTGGTCAGCCAAGCTTCTACTAAGACTATCTTGAAGAAGGCTTGGACAGTATTGTAACGCGCCTTGGCTTCTCCATTGCACAGAGCTAGTACATCTCTTTGCAGGAGCAGGCAGATGTGGCTGTAACGTTCCATTGTTGAGGCTAGCAGGTTTACATGGATGTATTGTATGATTATGACTTACACTTCATTATATAATAAGAGCCAACACATTTTCATGCATATGTTATTATTGTCATTGGACTGCTCTGATTTCCCTAATGATATATGTTGTTTAACTTACGTACTTTTGTATGAACTGATTTGTTTGCAATTATATGAATATTGTTGTTAATGTGTTGCATATGTTGTTAATGTTGTCACCGTCTGTGTCGACTGCTTTGTTGGACATTAGCCAGACCTTTCACTTCAACCTTGCTATAACAACTAACGCACTCGTCTCGGATTGATCTGTGAGTGTTGTATGTGTTATCCTACCTTGTATGATGTGACTTCCACATCCGAATGGACTGCTCCGCCAAAATTTGTGCATGTTTGTGTTATGTGTTCCTAGCCATGTTGGGACTAATCCCTTTCAACCTGCAACTCACCTTCACCTCCTTCCCCCTTCGAAGTGTTGGAACCTCTCGTACACCTTCCTTGACTCACTGCATCAATCACACTCTTGCTGCTGACAAAGTTATCCTACTTGCCTCTGTGCGACATCACGGTCAAGGCATTACCTTATGACCCACTTCTGAGACTCCTACACCAAACGGTTTGAGGTCTAATTGGGACTTCTTACCGGGGAGATCCCCTTGACATGTTGGCGGGTTCACATTCAACAGGACCCCTGGATTGGTTGTGGGAATTCCCATTTAATCCCACTTGGGCTAATTCAACATCTATCGGACATAGGACACACCAATTTGGCACAAATTGCAGATCTAGTGCACACTAATATGTTTCGAAAGGCATGGAAAAACACCAACACACTAAATATCCCACCATGCTGGTTGGTAAATTGGCAAAACTATATAACAACATTGTTGCAATCACATGTCCGGATAACAGAGTGGAAGGATGAACTAAATTGGTCACATTCACCAAATGGGAAATATTCCCCCAAATATGGTTACCTGCTAATTAATGTTGATCACAGGCCCATTGCATCGGAGTGGTGGTGGGTTGTTATCTGGAAGCTAAAGGCGACCCCCAGGGAAAAATTGTTCATGTGGTGCATTCTTCAGAATAAGGTTCCTACAACAAACATCCTACTTAAACGCACATTTCATGGCCTGAACTAGTGCGTATTGTGCAAGAAGGAAATGGAAACTTGTGATCATTTATTCCTAAGTTACACAACCACTACATCCATCTGGTCAAAGATTACTGCTCAATTACAGATCAAAACAATTGGACTAGTTTGGATACTTGGGAGGCATGGCACCATTGGTGGCCATCTGCTCATACACATAAGTGTCGGAATCTGCCTGTGTTGGTATGCTGGTATATCTGGCTGCAACAAAGCAAGATTATATTCACGGATACTGAATGATGTTGGGCCAATATCATAGCCTCACTCGTTGTTGATTATCACAGTTTACCATAAGAAACCCGTGACCCCCCTGTACGCAATATCATAGCTGAAATTATTGATTATGAAATGCCATGGGAATTTTTTGATGGATCGGCACAACAACATGGATGTGGGGGAGGCATACTCCTTCATATCAATCATACACACTCCTACATGATTCGAATGGGATTT